>JAQFXM010004512.1:0-16965 GCA_034693345.1 Entomobrya multifasciata | reverse complement strand
TTTTTGCTTTATTTACGTACTCATTTAAGAGTCTTTCGATAATTAACCTAATTTGCTATTAATCCTTCTTATGGACTTTCATATGTCTGGTCAAATGGCTTGTACTCGTAAACGCAAGGCAGCATTTCTGGCATTTGTATGGTTTTTCCCCAGTATGACTTCTTACATGAAGGATTAAGCTTGCGCGGTAAGGAAATTTTTTGTCGCATATATTACAGCCGTGTTGCTTGACTTTGTGATGAAATGACTGAACATGCATCTTTACGTCTTTTGAACGAGCAAAACACTTCCCACAAATTTCACAAGCGTACGGTTTTAAACCACTGTGAATCATCTTGTGCTGCTTTAAATAATCCTTATTTGAGAATGTCTTTTGACATATTTCATAGCTGTGTCTTTTGTTTCGATGGTGCACCTCTTCTTCATGTCGCTTTAAATGACCAGTCGCTCCAAAAGAGCTGTTGCAGTACGTGCAACGGTACGGTTTCTCTCCAGTATGACTTCGAACATGTCTTGCTAAGGCGTTACTGGTGACACATTTTTTACCACACAAATCACAAGCGTGAGCTTTTACTTTATTATGAACAAATCTGACATGCTGACGCAAGTTGCCTAAAAGTCGAAAAGCCATCTGGCAAATTTCACAAGTAAATGGTTTTAAACCTAAGTGAACTGTCATGTGTGTCTTTAAAGTTTCCTTTTGGGAAAATTTCTTGTTGCATTGTCGACACTCGAAAGGTTTTATTCCACTGTGTGTTTTTTCATGTCTTCGCAAATTACCTTGTTGAGAGTACGATTTGTTGCATGTACTGCAACGATAGGGCTGTTCTCCTGTATGAGTTTTGATGTGTTTTTTCAAACCATCAGCACTTACAAGAAATAATTGACACAAATGGCACTGAAATGGCGTTCTGGCTTTATGTGTGTTCATGTGACTTTTCAGGTTGGTTCTCTGCGCAAATGTTTTTTCACAGTGAGTACACTTGAAAGGTTTTACTCCGCTATGTATCAACTGGTGGGTTCGAAGGGATTGTCTATCATAGAACGCCTTTTCACAAACATTACACGTAAAAGGCTTTTGACCTGTATGCGTTTTAGTGTGATATTCCAGGCTGTTTGCTTGTGCAAATGAGACGTCACAAAAATTGCAGAAAAAGGGTTTCTCATTAATATGGACTCTGTAGTGGCTTACAAGATGAGATGAATTATTGCAGACTGCATTACAAAATATACACTTATGTACACCAAGGTGAACATTGGAATGTGTTCGGAACTTCTTTCTACAGCTGAACACCTTATCGCAAGTTGTACATTTGAAAATTTCTGGAAAATTGTGGACTTTTGAGTGATTATTGAACTCACGTCTCTTTACGAACGTTTCATTGCAGACCTCGCAGTTATACTTCTTTACATGTTTGTGATGAAACTCATGTTCGCGTAAATTATTCATGGTCGCAAAATCTTTAAAACAAGTCCTACATTTGTAAGACATATCTTTTAAACACAATGGTGCTTCATTTTTATGTGTGTTCAAGTGGCTTTTCAAACGTGACCTTCGCCAAAAAGCCTTTTCACAGTAATTGCATTTAAATGATCTACCAGTGTGGAGAAACATGTGTGAAGTCAGATGATGTTTGTGGGAAAATTCGTTTTTGCAGAGATTACAGGAGAATGGTGTTTCCAGAGTGTGAGACCTCATATGTGTTTCCAAATCCTCAAGGCTTCCAAAGGAGCCGTAGCACAATTTACATACATGGGGTTTCTCCTCTATATGTGTAATATAATGTTGAAAGAGAAGTGTATTATTGGGAAATGTTTTACTGCAAAAAATACACTGATATATTCCAATGTGACAAATTGTGTGTCTTCGTAAATGACCGCTCGAACTAAACTTGCTTGGGCAAATGTCACATTTAAAAATTCTTGAATTCAACATCATTTAGATGATTTAAAGTAAAAACAATTGCAAATAAAATGCTTCACAAAACTAATTGATTTTCACTTCAATTGTGTATTATTGAGATCAAATTGTGCTTAACTTTGCAACAGATACAGCTTAACACCAAAATTAAAAAAAGAAATATAAGTTTTAGTTTGATCAAAAGATTTTGCAAATATTGTGTTTAGCGAAAACCACTTGAAGTAAAAGTGCAAATGAATTTTTCAAAAAAACCATCGACCGATCGGAAGCTCACGTAAATTCAAACTGTTAGAAAAATATGCCATTATACAAGGAAAACCATGAGTATCATGTCAAATCTCTTCCAAATATGTACAGTTACCTGCGTAAATCTTTCACAAAAGCTGTTTGTACCGCGTAAGTGTACTGCAGAAAAGCTACAAAATAAATTCATGCGTGGTTGCTCGCGTATTAATCCATTTGGAACATTTCTGTGCTTAGCACGTTATCTGAAAGTATCCCAGCACATAGTAGTTTTTATGTACCTTAAGTAGACATATAACGCATATTATAGCCACAAGCACGAATTTGACAGGATGCATGCAGCCTGACAAACTGTATTTACAACAACGTGTATTGTGCAAGTAAAAATTAGAATATGACTCTATACGTAAACTTAAGATAATTACAAATCTATATCTATGTATTTTTACTTACTAATCTTGTGAACATTTTAGAATAAAAGACATTGTTTATTAGCTTCTATAGTTTAACAAGCAAATCGGCTTATCATACTTTAATTTATACCAGTGTCTTGGATTAATTACAATGCTTTTGCATATATATTATTAAAAATATTATTTCTCAACCAAAATAAATAAAGACGTTTAGTAACATGGCAAACTTCAGCTCCAAAAACAAAATTGTAATACGACAATAAAGCACTGCTTTTCAGAAATATTCACATAAGAGTGATTTATGTATTGCAGGTAGTCACATGCAAAATTATGAATATTTCAAGAAATATGAATATCTAAACACACCAAATTTTTTTTGACAAAGCATACAAGTGCGTGTATTCATTAACCAAAAAATCTAAAGGTAACATCAAAAAATATCAACGAGGTTCATAAGCAGCGATCCAACTCCATGCAGTTGACCACGTAAGACCGGATATGAATTTAGTCCCGGTAGTGTATATTGATTACTAAATGTTAAGTAGATATTAAGTGTGTTTTGCGTATTGTTTAATGGATGTTAAATATTCGTTCACCATTCATTTAAAGGAATGTATGATTTCGATGAACGACCATGTAAAACCTATTTTGTTTTTATGTACGTACCTAAAGACATGCATAAGACTCAAATACATAAACTATGGACACCCATATGGCAAGGTTAAAAAGACGAAGCACTTGATGTGCATTTATTTTAAGGTATGCATACCTCATCCATGCATATCAACTTATCAGAACTTCATTGCAAGCAATGCATAGGTATTTACACAGCCGTTATATTTATACATTCATTGAACATATTTTACAATATATAATGCCCGTAAAGCAGTACGTGCGTATGTGCATTCAAATGATTCAATTTAAGTCAATATTTTTTCTGGTCTGTGTATTGGATCCATGCATGTGTTGATATTTGGTATGCATACAGTTCCTCAGGTCCTTTCATTGCCTTTTCTAACGAAATATTAAAAAAATGATACTGAGAACAACTTTGTTGTCAAGCTAAATACCATTGTTGTACAACACCATGTTAGCTAAACCTCAGTTGTATGCACACTAGCTCATCATTTTAAAAGTCGTAAATTTCACCCTTTAAGTTCAACTGCAGCCCAATGTACAACATTCTATCCAGACTTTTAAAACTTTCTGGCTTATACACCGAAACAAGTTTGTGATGTTTAATATTGGTGCTGTTTATAAAGCTGACAGAAACAATTAGCAAAAGTGGAATATTTTCCTTCACATATGTTCTAAAAAATCTTTTAAAGCTAATTTTCAAAGTTTGACTTAAAACTCATACCATTTTTACTAAAATATAAATTAATCTCACGAATTTTGAAATAAAACATTATTCTGTTTGATTTTCCACTAAAACTCGGATTTAATTTGCAGACTCTATACATGTATCAAAATAAGATGGCTCCCGTAAAGTGTACGTATGCAAGTTGTAACAAAGAATGCATTTTCTGCAGCGAAAGTTTTTCTCGTGTTTCCATGCTCTTTACCCACATTCAATTTCACACAGGCGAGAAACCTAATTTTTGTAATTTATGTGATAGTGCGTTTACACGAAAATCGTGTTTAGACAGTCACATTAAAACTCACACTGGCGAGAAGTGTTTCACGTGCAAAGTATGCAAACAACTGTTCTTCCAAAGAGTTCATCTCAAGGCGCATGAGTCGCAGCATAAGGAAATTAAAACCTTTAAGTGTAATCAGTGCGAAAAAACATTCGTACGAAAATATGAGTTTGGAAACCATTTAAACACACATCAATCAGAAACTCCCTACAAGTGTATCATGTGTCATCAGTTTCTAGGATCAAGTGTTGCTTTGCAACGTCACATTCACAAACACACGGGAGAAAAACCATTCGGTTGTCCAATTTGCAACACATCATTTCTTCATAAAGGCGATTTAAAAAGACACGAATTAACTCATGTGAAGCTTCAGCGTTATGGCTGTCCCATATGTCATAACTTGTTCACACAGAAGAGTTCTTTAAAACAACACATGACACTTCACACTGGGGTGAAACCATATAGTTGTGAAGTATGTACAAAATCCTTTGCACGACAAAGCGAAATGCAAAGGCATATAAAGGCAGTTCACAAGAAAATTAAGCCACACAAGTGCAGTATATGCGACAAATGTTTTGCTAGCAGTGACGATTTAGCCAGGCATGTCAGAACTCATACAGGAGAAAAACCATATCGTTGCGTCATTTGTTTAAAATCATTTGCTCTTCTATGTTATCTACGAACACATGAGAACCGACACAACAATGTCAAGCGTTATGGTTGCAATGAATGCCAAAAAACGTTCGTTGCCAAATCTGAATTAAACCAGCATATGATGACACACAGTGGTTTAAAACTGAACAAGTGTAAAATATGCGACAAATCTTTCGCACATCGTGGCAACATGCAGAGGCACATTAAAATACTTCACAATGGTGACAAAGACTAGTAAAAAGTAAAGATAACGACAAATGCGCTATCTCGGCCGACATTTGTTAAATAATGCAAATGCAGTACAGTCATATTTGACCCCATTTTAATGATCAAATTGTTTAGTATAAAAATTCGTAGTTACGTACGGTAGAGAATAAAATGCTTGGATAAAAGTATCATGTATTTTCTGAAACGTTGAACGTGTTCCAAATTCAACATAGATATTTACTCTGCAATTCCTAAAAGCAAAAAAGTATACCGTTTATATTAAAATTTATTTAAAATTATTTATTATATTTTATGTTATATATGTAATAATTATTATAAACTAATATTAATAATAATAATATTAGGTGACCTACAGACACATGAAGATCGTCAAAACAATATCAAGCGTAACGGCTGCACTTATTATTGTGAAATATGCGACCAACCTTTTACTCTTCGTGTCAACATGCATTAAAATATTTCAAAGTTGTGAGAAAAAATACTAAATAGTACATTTCTAATAATTTCATCACAAAAAATATAACTTTCAAGTCCTTCAAGAATTAAACTTGAGAAAGGATACCGTTTTGTTTAAATCCAAGCAATCCGGGCAATCTAACGTACAGTTATAAAATATATCTAACTATAAAAGCAGAGTCATTTGTATTCTAAAATTTGTATGGATGTAAATTTAAGAATTAAAAATTCAAATCTGTTTACAGAATTGGGTAAAAAAGTCGTCGATAAGCTAAAAGTGATGTTTTTTTAAAACACAGTATTTAGTACATATAAGGTTAAAAGTACAGTAAGTTCGGTACTAACCGATTTTTGATATGGTTATTTTTAATAAAAGTTATGTATCGGTTTAGAGTTAAAATCTATTAGGTTCATGCGTTCTGAATAAATTGGCATAACATCAAAATATGTATACGCATAAATATTTTCCAATTTTTTACTGTTTCCTAATTTTTATCAATTATAATCTCTTAATTATTGTCAGCTCCAAAGTTTTGTACTGTAATCAATTGTAATTAAAATCCAAGAAAGATAAAAACCCAATTGTATGGTGTCTATATTCAATGTTTCCAGTGTTTCAATAAAATTGTCGAACATTTTCGACGCTGTTGTGTAGTTTACTGAGTTATGAGTGCTACTTAATTTTTTAATTGCACACCCACAGATCGCAATAATTTTCAAGGCACCATAGACGTATTGTTCGCAAGCAATTTACAAAGCCGTCACCTGTATAATGTATGATAACTGGACAAGTCGGTAAATGTATATATTTATGATTGGACGTCTTACAAATGTCAAACTTATATAATTTAAGTACCTAATACTATACTTATAAACTTATGAAGTAGTAATTTAATATTTATAAACTTATAAAATTTACGATACGGCTGCAAAAATATTTGAATTAACAAGAAAAAAAAGTTGTAGTTTTGTTGTTTTTGATTAAATAATTTGCTTTGTAAATATATATTATATTATATTGTTATATTATAAATGAAATTACTAATCCCACATATTCTAAAAACTTAAAAATGATAATTTGATTGTTATTCAAATTATTTAATTATTTTCCGTAATTTAAAGCACGTCTCAAATGATTTTCGTCTTCAAAAGACTGAAACCCAGGGTTCCCAATCAAATTGTATATATATTCACAACCATATCACGCGAATAAATTTGTTAATGCTACATTCATCAAGCATTCATCTATCTGACTGACTACCGGGGTACATACAGAATTTACCCGTAAGCATTCAAAAAAGTAAACATTAATTAATTTTTCAGTTGACGTGGCACGTAGAAAACTCCTATTTTTTAAAGATTGTCTGCAAATGAAACATAAATTGGCCTTTTCAATTCTTATGAGTGGGCTTGTGATGTGTCAAATGACTTGGTCTTGCAAACATTTTCCGGCCCTTATAGCATTTGAACGGTTTTTATCGCGTGCGTAGCATCATATGTCAGTCTAAATTACTTTATTCAACAAATGCAAATGCTATTTATGGTGCATTCATGGTAACTTAGTCTCAAGAACTACTTTAAAATGACTCGAGTAGCTACGAGAAGCAGTATGTGCCTGCTTGCGTTAAATACATTGAAATGGCTTTAAACTGCTGTTTATTTTTACATGAATCTTTAACTCTGTTTTGGCTTGATATTTTGTTAATTCTCATAACTGTGCTGTCTTATTACCTTTTGTCGATATCAATGTTTCCACTTGCAATATTAGAATTACATGCTAGTCCAATTAGCACTGCATACGAAATGGATATTTTAATTGGTAAAGGACAATTTTCAAATTCTAAATTTATGAAGTGTAAAATTTCTTGATTCTATTTCTAATTGAATAAATAAACAGTCGAATTATTGTTCGAATAATGTTAAGGATTAGTAAGATTAACAGTTTTGTTCCTTATCTATAAATTAGGCTGCGATATTAACCTTTACAGTTGGTTTAATCTGCGTTAAAGGAATAGGTAGCAAAACATTTCCAAAATTAAAGAAAGAATTTCAAACCTTTAGAAGGTAATCAGCTTTATTTGAGAAATGTGTATCAGAGCAGGTAGGTAAACGTTTTAATTTTAGGAAGATTATAGTCAATATTATTCATTGATTGTAATGAAATGTAATTTATGAAACTTAATGCCCTTCTCAGCACGACGCGATAATCTGTTACTTTTTACATAGATGTTCGAAGTCCTTTTAATATCATAAAAAGTCTTATTAAGTATTTTAATATATGCTTTATTTTTTGACTAGATCCAGTACCAGGTGAAGTATTATTTGTTTCAAAGATGGTACCACCGGCTCCATAAAAACTTCTTACGTTATATTTTTTCGACCTTTATAAATACATTGCATGCAACTATTTTTGTAGTACCTAATATACATGTATGGTTTTTTCTGGATTATACGTGTCCATTATCATGCAAAACCATCATGTTGAGGGGAAGTTTTGACTAAAGTAGCATTTTTACACATACATGTTTCCTTTGAATGCATGGTACTCAACGCAAGGAGTTCTAAACTAGTGGTTATTGATATGGTCGATAGTACGCAAATGTTTATTTCAATTACATCACATGGAACTCACTTTCTAAGGAACTGCATAAACTGTACATATGTATCATACAAAACTGAATACCTTGTGTTTCATACCGAGTGATTTTGAAGTGCAAGCGGCGGCGTTAAGTAATGTTATAATGTTGTTAATATACTGCAATATATATTAGAATAATAAGATTAAAAAACTCCTTTTTGTTCTAAGCGTCTATTTGTTAAATATATTGAAATAAATATAAACACTTATCCCTTTCAAAATCATTTCTTAAATCTTTCATTTATTCGTTCTTATCATTTAAAAATCGTTGATTCATTTGTATTTATCCTTTTATTGAAGTTTCTTTGAAAACGTTTTATCATGCCTTAATGTCCTTTTCATTTGATTACAGTGCATACTGCAAAAAGATACCAACGCTTATTCAAGCTTTGTTTTAAAATGCAATTTATGTTATCATAATTTTCTGCGAAAATAGATTACAGCCGGATACAAATGCATTGTTCACAAATAATGAATGCGACGACTGATAAATAATCTGTTATCTGGTTTCATGCAGTTGGCCACCTATGAATTGTACTAATTAAGTGGTCTAATACGCACCATATACACGTTCTCTGGCATTTAAGTTTACGAAAGGTACGAAATAGTGTACCAAAGCATGTTGGATTCATTCAAAGTAGTTAACTTAGGACCAAATGCATATGAATGTACCCATTGCAAGTACATCAATACACTAAGTATATGTAATGAGGACACAAAAGTACACATTTTAGACGTAGCCGATAGCTGGATATCCTATCGAGATTAAGTAGGCATGAATATACTGTTGAGAGTTTTAGCTAAACAACAAATTTACATAAGGTGCCATACCTAAGCATGATTTGAGCGCACATGCAAATTATATGTATCCCTACATGACATTCCTAATTAATAGTATCCACACGTGCATTTAAATTTACGCTACGAAAGAAGACATTTCTTCTTGGCGGAATACTTTATTCATACACCAAAGAGAGGCACTACGAGCAAGCCTTTGTCAAACAAGGTGTCATGTTTTCAACGACGAAATATTCCATCTTCAGTCTTTTCAAGAATGCAAAGGAATACTGTCATGTACAAAGTTCCCAAACAAATGTACTTTACAGATATTTAGCCACATTTAAAATGTACTTCGCAGACACTCAGTGTATAACACGAACGAAGCCAAGCACGTTTGTTGCTGTTTATATGTAGTCCTCGGTATATCTATTTTGTTATTTAGTGAATTTGTTTACCTTCTACAATTATATTTTCATAAGTTCCTTCATTGCAATTAAATTGTAACAGAAATATTTTAAATTTAAGACAATTTTCCAAACGAAACCTAACAGTTTAAATGTTAATACTTTAAGACATATTTCACAGAAGAAATCCAAACGTGATATAAAAATTTCAGAAGAATCGCACTTTCGTACAACTATATCTGTGAGTGATATTACCAAAAAAAGATCATATTTTTGCAATTAATATGGCGCAAAACATATTTAAATGTGATACCTGTAACAAAGTGTATTGTTCCAGGAAAAGTTTAATTAGCCACAAATATGTTCATCTTGGAAATAACGAGTGCCTTTTTTGTGGCAAAACATTTGCTCAATTTACACAACTTTGTGGCCATTATCTCACACACACAAAAGAAAAACCCTTTGCATGTGATCGGTGTGACAAATCGTTTTCTCAAATAGGCACATTACGTGCCCACATTTCAACTCACGAAGGCGTTAAGTCTTTTGCATGCAATATTTGCAACAAATTGTTTTCTTGGCCTACACATCTTAAAAGACATCAACTGCTTCATACTGGAATTAAACCATTTAAATGTAGTTACTGCGAAAACGCATTTGTACGGAAAAATCAGTTGTCCTCGCATTTGAAAACACATAAAACCGAAACACCATTCCAATGTAACTTATGTGATCGTGCTTTCAGATCGATACGGGCTCTCCAATACCATTTACAGGTACATACTGGAGAAAAACCTCATCGCTGTGCAACGTGTTCAAAATCGTTTGCTCATGAGAATAATTTACGAATACATCAACGACGACACAATGAAGAAAGACCGTACAGCTGTTCAGGTTGCAACTTTAAATTTAGATATAAAACCAATCTCAGCCGGCATATCAAGACCAACTTTGTTTTGGGAGTCCAAACCAGTAAAGCGGGTCAACATTCTGACAAATGGCTTTGTTGTTTAAAAAACGTTCAATCAATAACCAATAATTTGAAAAATCAGCAGTGTCTGTTTTGCCCAGTGGCCTGTAAAGTGCACGATCTGTTTAGCCACTTGAGAACTCATATCAATGAGAAACCTTATTTCTGCAATCTGTGTGACAGTTCGTTTGCGCAAACGTCCTCCCTTAACAAGCACATTTTATATCACACTGGCGAAAAATCATTCAAATGCGAGGTTTGCAATCTGCTATTCGCTCACAGGAACAATCTCAGGAAACATGAAATAGTTCACAGTGGAATCAAAAAATTTAAATGTGCTTACTGTACAAAAATGTTTCGACGTAAATCCCACAAGGAAGGTCATGAAAACACTCATAAAGCAGAAACACCTTTTAAATGTTACTTATGCCAACAATTTTTGGGATCAGCTGTTTCTCTTAAACAACATATTCAGAGTCATACAGGAGAGAAACCTTACCGCTGTGCAACTTGCTCGAAAACATTTTCAAGAAACTGTGACCTCCGGATGCATGTACGCATGCGTCATATGTGACACTTTGGAAGCAAAAAATTGCTCATGACCTTGCGAAGTTATAAATTCTTTGTCGGAGCAGTTTGCAGACGTACTAAAATCAAGCGCCATTTTATAGCCAATACAACAAAGAATTTAGTTGTATAAATTATCCGCAAAACCGGATACAGTGCTTCATGTGTAATTTTAATCTGGAACCTCGTCATTTGAGACCTACAGTTGCTCTAGCGTATTTACAAATTCAAGTAATTTGGAATCTAAATGGGGTTACTTATATTATCAACTCAGGAATGAAGACGTTTTGTTAAGTTTTGTTTTATGTTCTCACTTTAAAATTTGCCTTCGAAATTGCGCATGTAAATATTATTTATTAGGTTTATATTTTTGTGTTATGCTTCCTAACTTATATTGGATATACTTGTACATATTTATACTGGATAGTTATTCATATACTTCATTTAAGCGTAAATTGTGTTAAAACAAATACAATTATAATTAATTTCTGAATAAATGCTGGCAAATATCGACGCAACTAAAATTACTTTTATTGTCAACAATAGGTAAACAGATAAATGTAAATACGACGTCTGCTATTCAATTCGCTTGAAGTGTTGTATTTACGTTCTAACAAATCCTTTATCTGCCTTCATATACAGAAACCACAGTGCCTCATTGTGTCATAAATGATAAAGCGTTAAGCTCAAATCAGCGTTTACGAGCACATTCCAAGATTCATGGCGGTATTGACAACTGTATATTTTGCAGTTACCACTGGTAAATTTATACAGTTCTAAAGTACAGACACATTGCTCAACTAAGGTTTTTGGGTATTCAGTTTGGCTTGTTCGGGCAAGAATACTATTGATTGATAAAATAAAACCTAATTGTATATTTTCAACTTGAAAACCAGAATTCAACTGTGTCTCAATCTAGTTTTCGAAATTTCAATTTTGTTGCTGAGGTCCATTGATTTCACATAATACAGTAAATAGTTGTAAATACTGTCACAACTTGATTTGTTTTATTTTGTACTTGTCGTAATGAGAAAAATCTTTTTTCATATTTACTTTTTCATAAATTTAAAACCAATTTAATTTACTTCTGATTTGCTGTCACTTTTTAAACATAACTTCCATTGAATTACAGACAAATACTCCAAGGGATTTGGAGTTAACTTGGAAATCGTTTTTCATAAGTATTTGTCACGGTTTCAATTAAATAATAAGTTTAAAAGTACACTTCAGAAAGAATTAAAGTGCTTAAAAGACTGCTGTATTCAAATTTTCGCATGGTAAAATTTGTCACGAAATTCGTATAAAACGACAAAATTCCTCATTTCCTATATCATTTTCCACGTGTTGTTCCATGCTTTAAATAAATAATTTGTTTTTGTGTGAATTATTGCAGTTAAACCCAAATAAAAAAATGATGGTTTAAACAATTGTTAGGCAAATTATTTTTAATGTGTACGAAATAAATAACATGTAACAAATGAAAACCTATAAAATTACTTTGAAAGTAATCCATGTACTTGAATATTTTGAACTAATGCTAATTACAAATGAACTTCAGAAATTGATTCAATTTAAAAAACATCGTAGTTGATTAAGTTAGATAACTATTAATTAAATTAAAAAGTAGAATTAAATTATAAACTTCATAAAATTTATATAGACAAATTATGTATAATTATAATCATAGACAAACCATATCTCAAAGGTTATTGTTTTTAATTATTACTGCTTTAAACCCATAAATGCAAAATGTTCAACTCACCCCTTCAGAAATTGCTGTTATTAAATAATCTGATTTACGTCACATTTATTAAATAAAAATCGATCTACAATATATATCATCAATTTTGAAGTTCAAATGGTATTCCAAAAAGAAATTATAATTAAACATATTTAATTACACATGGCATAATTTTTGAATTGTGATTTTAAAAAGGAAACGAAATACTGGATTTGTTATTCTATGCAAATTTTAAGTAATTCTTTTCTCTGATGGTTCACATATTTGTAGGCTTCCATGAGCATCTAAAACGGAACCCTACGGTCAGCTATTGAGCCATTAGTTTTTTCGGATGTTACCCAGTTAAAGTTCTTTTTGGAGAATTGCTCTGCCAAGTCATCTTGTTAAAAGTCTCAGACAGGCTTTATATATTTATTTCTCATAAAACTTTCACACTTGCATATCCTCAAGCTGCAGTTGGGAATTCAAATTTTAAATTACTTGTCAAATACTTATATATTTTAAATCACTAAACTAATAACCTATGTTCTAAAAGGTCGACATATTATTATGGCTTTAAACAAAGATAGGAGGGTTAAACATAGTTTATGCAAATTTTCAGCCATCCAATTGTTCTCATCAGCCAGTATCTGGCTGATGAGTTGTTCAATGTTTCTTCAAGTTACTCGATTCTGAAGGTCTCTTGGTATTGTTGAAATTCAAAATTATAAGTATGTTCTTTTAATATTTAAACCCTCCAGATAATTTTGACACTTGAGGATTTAATCGTTGTCGTGCTGTTACTGAATAAAATAACTTTTTTATTCCGATAAAGTTGGAACTATTAATCTGAGCTCAGTAAAAATCTGTTGCTTTTAACGTTATCAATTGAAACTGTAACATACTGATCGAAAGTTATTCTCACTTATTTATAAATATAAATCCAAACAGTTATAATACATTAGTCAATAATATAAATGCTGGAATGGGTTATAAATGGATAACACACATACTTTTGTATGATAACCACAAGCGTGTATCAGCAAGTTTGACTTGGTTTACTTGTGTAAGGCCCTGTGAAGTTTTAGTAGACGTCTATGTCCGAACGTTAAAAAACATATTTCACATTTATACGGCTTTTCACCTGTATGACTTCTCACATGTTCCGTTAAATGGCCACTGGTGCTACAGCGTTTGCCGCACAAATTGCATTCATGCTCTTTAATTTTCTGATGAACTGATTTAATGTGTCGCTGCATCGCGTGTTTATGAGCAAACGACTTCTTACATATTTCACAACGGTATGGCTTTGCACCAGTATGGGTAGTCATATGTCCGTTTAGTTCGAGTCTTGTTAAACAATTCTTGGGGCATTGTTGACAGCCATGCTTCTTCGTGCCATTATGTCGGTTCTCATGTTTCCGTAAATCGCCCTTTGTTGACCAAGCTTTGGGGCAATAACTGCAGCGGTATGGTTTCTCTCCGGTATGGTATTGAATGTGAACTTTAAGAGCAAATGTTGATCCCATAAACCGATTGCATAGGGTGCATTGGAATGGAGTCTCGGTTTTATGAGTGTTATAGTGGTTTTTTAGTATACATAAACGCGCGAATGATTTTTCACAGTGACTACACTTAATTGCTTTGATTCCGGCGTGTAGCAGCCGACGTGACTGAAGATTGCGTTTTTCCGAAAAAGATTTTTGGCAAATATTGCAAGAGTAAGGCTTTTCACCAGTATGAGTCATAACGTGCTTGTATAATCTAGAAAGCTGTGAAAACGATTCATCGCACAAATTGCATACGTGTGGTTTCTCATTGGTATGCATACGGTAGTGGAGGTAAAGATCATCAGCACTGCGAAATATTTTGCTACAAAATAGACATTGATGTTTTCCAAGGTTAAATACTTTATGTGCCTGTAAACCACTTCGAAAGCTAAAACTTTTGTCATAAATATCACATTGAAATGGTTCGGAAGACATTTTAGCTGTGAAAACCCACTTAAGTCAACTTAAATTAAGTTAACGCAAAATAAAATCCTATCAAAATTCAATTTAAGACTAAAATGCTATGGTTTTAAAAAACTGTTTAGTTGGAAATGGCTTGTTAAAATTAATCCCGTTCAAGAATGACTTAACCCCTTAAAATTGTATATTATCAGAATTGTCACAACTTAATTCCAGCATTTCAAAAGTTTACAAATATTGTGTTTTCTGCAAAAAGCACGTGATGTAAAAGTACGAACTAAATTTTTACTAAAACATTTATCCGCCCATCAGGAGCTTTTCTAAATTCAAACTGAAATGAAAAATGTCATTATGTATGGAGAACCATGAATGTTTCAAGTCCAATCTCCACCTAATATGAACAAGTACCTGCGTATACATTTTCATGAATGCTGCTTAGGATGCGTACGTGCTCTGAAGATAATGGTAGTCTAGTCAAAACTGTATACGTGATTGTTAGCAAATTATTTTGTTATTCCATTTGGAATCGCGCTTTTCTTAGCATTATGTTTGATGCAGTCAAAGTGCAAAGTGCATAGTTATTTATAAGTACCTTAAGCAGGCATGTACTCCATAGTAGAGCTCCAAGTCCTTTTTTACAAGATACATACAACCTGACAAAAAATATGAATACCAATTTGTATTGCGTGAGTTAAAATTTGGTAGTTTGACCCCATTTGCAAATCTATGATCACTTTAGAGCTTCTGTTTTTTTGAACTTTATTTTTATACTTTTATATTTTTGAAAAATTTACGCATATTACATTTGTTGTTTGTTACAGTTTTTGACGTACATATATTCAAAGAATGTAGCAAATATTTTAACCAGTAACTTGGATTGTAGCTTATAGCTTATAAGATATAAAGATTTTCAAGTGTGATTCCTCAACATAACTAAAATAAGATTCATAACTAAAGTATATATTTTAGCTAAAATTTTAATTGAATCATATTGTAAAAAATAAACATACGGCTGTATTTCAGGGTTTGCAGGTAAACACGTGTGCAAAATTTTGCGAGCGAAGTTTTAAATGTTTAAACACCCTACCAAAAGTAATCAAAGAATTATTTGGAAACTTGAAAATGCTTAAAAGTAAATACTTTTATTAACTGAAATACTCTAAATGTATCATCAAAATATACTACAGACTTTTTTACGCAGCGATGCGGTTTGATGAAGGTACGCACATAAGACCCAACGAAAAATTAATTTCGATAGAATGTACTTATTAGGTTGATATCTATATACACACATACATACACATAAATCGAACATAATCTTGCAAAACGTTACATGGATTATGCATATTTGTTTCTCAAGTAATTCACGCCTTATTGAGGGGAATACTTAAAATCTACTTTCTTATGTACTTATTTAAACGTTCATCAGAAATAAATCCATAAACCGTGGACAAACATATAAAAAAGTAAATGAACGAATTACTTGATCACAATACAGTGTAAATTATGCATAAACATACCGGTTTACATTCGTGCTGATCAACGAGTTCTCATATGTTTACGAAATAAGTATTTACATAGACTGAATATTTACATCCATTGAGCACATTTATAATGTGTAACGTAAGTAAATTCCCTGTTGGTAAAATGTGGCTTTTTATGGGAACAAAACACTTGCATATGGTCACACAAAAGGCACAAGTGAACGAAGAGGTACCTGAGAAAAGCCCACATACCTTCATTTAAACGAATAGCAGGTCAGTCTGCTATTTTTTCTCAGCATGCATTTTGTGTTTATTCATGACAAAGTTTTGAATGTCTGAAAGGAGTATACATAGTCTACGCGTTACACGTATAAGTTGCATTCTATGGGGAATCATGATTAATTTTTTAACATGTACATCCACTACATAAATTTTCGTATGCAATTGCATCAGGATTGTTGCATATGTACTCCCGTACGTATTTACGTTTTTTTCAGTTGAACTGAATGTCATTTCATGTTGTACATATCACGATTCATTTGAGCTTCCTCTGTCTTCTGCGTAAATATTATATCTTTGCCTAAACACTATATTTTGTAACGCACACAACTGATTATGTTAAAACTGGTACAAAAGTTGATTTTGACCCAACAAGGTTTTACCTGGCTTTATATGATAACAGCTCACAGACAAAATAACTCTGTTTAAACAAACTATTTCTGAGTTTAAAATTTGACGGGGTATTTAGAAAAGCTGGGTGCTCCATTTTATTTCATTCAAGTGGTTTAATAATTTTTTGGAAGTTTTCTTACGTGTCTCAATTTTCCCAAATCAAGATGGCTTCAAACAATTTCAAGTGTACACTTTGTGATAAAGT
>JAQFXM010004511.1:0-16968 GCA_034693345.1 Entomobrya multifasciata | reverse complement strand
ATACTACAAGTGCAATACTTGCAACAAATCATTTATTCATAGATCCAACCTCCGGGAACATCAGCTGTTGCATAATGACACGAAACAATTCAAGTGCACTTTCTGCGATAAATTGTTTTTCCAAAATGGACATTTAAAGAGCCACTTAAACACGCACAAAACTGAAACGCCGTTTCAATGCAGTTTGTGCAACCGATTTCTAGGATCAACACTTGGTCTTAAACGTCACATTCATGCACATACTGGTGAGAAACCACATCACTGCATCGCTTGCAACAAATCATTTGCTCGGAAGGGCAACTTTACAAGGCATCAAAACGAACATAATGCCGTTAAGCGATATGAATGCTTGCTATGCAACAAGATGTTCGGAAGGAATGGCAGCTTGACTGAACACATGAAAGTTCACAGTGACGTGAAAGCCTACATGTGTCAAATGTGCTCCATGCCATTTTCTCATCGTAGAAGCCTGCAAAAACATGTTATGGCAGTTCATCATGGAATCAAGGAGCATAATTGTAATTTGTGTGGCAAACAATTTGCGTACAAGTCTGCTTTAGTGGCACATGTGAGAGTTCATACTGGAGAAAAGCCATTTAAATGCCAAAAATGTGCTTATGCTTGTAACACTTCAGGTAGTTTGAACAGACACTCAGCTACCCACAAGAAGTAAACAGAAGAATGATCAGTAAGCCATTTGTTTAATGGCACTTTTTGGCAAAATTTAAGTAAATAGGTTAGCACTTAACATAAGAAAAACATCCTCTTTTGTAATTTGATTTGATAACGTACATATGGTTAATTATGTAGGAAACACAGACCACAGCAATATGCATTATTATGCCCTATACAAGAACGATAGCGTAAGGTAGCTCATAGAAGCCGAGCTCAATATTCGGCATCGAAGCACCGACCAATCAGAATGAGTTGTATGCATAACAATTGTAAGCAATAGCCAGATGTCTCCTTCAGTAACATGGTTAATTATAGAGAAAATATGTACAATTTACTAATTAATTTAATTTAGTTTCAATTTAAAAAGTCAATTAACGTTAAGCTTGGACAAATTGGTATTTATGTCAATCTTTTTAAAATAACCATTTAATAATTTCCTATTATTTCATTCGATTTTATTTTCTTACTTCACAATAAGTATTTCCAAATTCGTTTATGACTAAAAAAATTTACAGAATCGACACATGTTTTTTTCTAAACCTTATCATGCAAAAGCTGTATTGCATTGGCAATTTAATCAGATTTCTTTAATTCTCAATTAATTTGTTGGATAAACGGAGTAAATAAATTTTAACTAAGTAAAAAATATAATGATGTAAATAAGTACATACTTGTATTGCGTTTCCTGCTGGTTTTCACATTTAGCATTGGATTACTAATCGTTTAATACAAATAATCATATTTTCACAATAATGAATTTATTTTGAAAAACTATTCAAGTATTTAAGTTAATTTTTGATAACTAAACGTTTTCTTCCTAATCGGATTTACGACACGATCAAGAAATCACACGTGTGTTTCCATCTTCTTTGGTAATTTAATCTAAAAAATTGGTTAAATTGCTTCTTATGTATCATTATAAATCCTAATTATTACAAAAATTTATATCCGTGATTTGTTAGGGTTAAGCATAACACTGGAAACTGTTAGCAATAAGCTTAAGTAAATACCGATTTATGTCTCTATTCACATAGATTCACAAACTAACTAAATAGTTCCAATCATATCCTAACTTTGACTAGACCGTACTTTTTTGCACGTATTTATTAATATAACCGTTTCATTTAAATTTACTAAAGCAATTTCCTTGAAGATGATGACATAAAAACAATTTGAGGTGATAAAGGACAAAGCTTACAAAAAATCAAACATATTATACGTCACTCTAGTAAACATATTTCTTCCAAGAAATTTCATATTTTCTATTTTAATTAAAATTTTGGTCGTCTCTGAGAAGATATTGTAATTTTAAAGACGTTTCCGATTTATTTCTCCGGCTTAGTCAACATTTAGTTTAGCCATGCCTACTTTTCATCTTGGGTGCAGTCATTTAAATTACCAATTGTTTATTCTCTAGATACATGAACAGCAACACATTATGCCATTATTATAGTTTTCTGAGAAAACTTATCCCAAAATTTCACTTTCTGTTGAGAATTTAAACGAAAGATAGTCTGCATTTAAAATTACACACTCGCGATAAATCGAGTGACAACTCTTATGTATTTTGGATCAATACAAATTGAGCAAAGATTCTTGGTTGGTTGGTTGGTTGGACATTTCAAGCAAGCATAAACTTGGATTTCAAAATTGACAGTTTAAAATTAATTCATTGAATCCTTGAATTTATACGAGAAAAGTAAAAATAAAGATATTATATTGAAGGATGGATATTATTGAAAGCTTGAACTTCAAACGGATATTTTAAGCAATGAAAAACAATACGAATTTTTTCCCGTTGAAATATATTGTATAACAAATAATAATTCGAGTACAGGATAATCTATATGGCTTCATATTCAACATAACATTTTTCAACCCTAAATTTGTACAAATTAAATAACCGTGTAATTTTTGGGGCCAATGGAAACTCCGGAAAATATATTCTGCACACATTCATACCTGTGTTAATTTCAAAATAATTTCACAAAACCTAACATTATCATATGGCATGTAAAGCTTCTTCGAGGTTATAATTCGAGCTTAAGAGCTTAACATTGTTACCTTACAAATATCTGCAGACCTGTACACGAAATACTAGTACATGCAGTTCTAAGCATAATCACCTAAAAGGTAACAGGTGCAATGCGAAAGAGACCAAGCTAAGTTATATGAAATATTGTCTGTATGAATAATAGAATAAGATGCAGTAATTGTGTCTGGATAATATGTGCAAGTGGTCACGTAGTAGTAGGTAGCCTATTGACTGACTAAGACATACAAGTGAATTAAAACATTTTTACTTTTTTCTTAATATTTCGTTATCGTTTTTAGTTATGCTGGAATTGTTGTCCTTTTTTGAACATTCAATGCACACATTTTGTGTCAAACTTAACGGCAAAAAGTAAGTTTTGGCAGGTTTCAGCCCATTTTATTGACCACAATCTGGTAACCACAAGTCTTCTAAACTCTCCGTTCACCAATTCAGTTTCCGTTTGAAATTTTTTAATGGCTTCTAAGGTCTTTAAATGTGTTAGTTGTGCCAAGATCTTTGTTACAAATTTATCTTTCCAAGCTCATCTGAAAACTCACTTTGAATTTCGGAGAAATCAGTGTCTCTTTTGTGACAAAACGTTTGCCAAAAATGTGTATCTTGCTCAACACTACCGTGCTCATGTCAAAGAGAAACCATATTTTTGCAATTTGTGCGACAGTTCATTTGGAAACTGTTCGCGTTTAAAAACTCATATTAAATCTCCCACTGGCGAAAGATACTACAAGTGCAATACTTGCAACAAATCTTTTCTCCAAAGAAGTGACCTCCAGAGACATGAGCTGTTGCATGATGGCACAACACAATTCAAGTGTACTTTCTCCGATAAATTATTCGCACAAAGGGGTAATTTGAAGAACCACTTAAACACGCACAAAACCGATACGCCGTTTCAATGCAGTTTGTGCAACCGGTTTGTAGGATCAGCAATCAGTCTTAAACGTCACATTCATGCACATACTGGCGAGAAGCCACATCGCTGCACTACTTGCGACAAATCATTTGCTCGAAAGGGTACTTTAACAAAGCATCAAAATGAACATAATTACACAAAGCGATATGAATGCTTGCTATGCAACAAGATTTTTGGAAGGAATGGTGACCTGACTCAACACATGAAAGTTCACAGTGTCGTAAAAACCTACATGTGTCAAATCTGCAACAAGTCATTTTGTCAGTGCTCAAACCTGGAAACCCATGCCAAAGCAGTTCATCATGGAATCAAGGAGCACTACTGGAATTTGTGTGGCAAACAATTTGCTCGTAAAAGTGAGTTAGTGGCACATGTGAGAGTTCATACAGGTGAAAAGCCGTTTAAATGTCAGAAATGTGCTTATGCGTGTAAAACTTCAAGTTGTCTGAACAGACACAGAGCTACTCACAAGAAGTAAACTAAAAAATGATCAGTAAACCACCACTGAATAGTTTCATTTGAGATTAGTTAAAAATTACTCTTCTTTGTTTGTTTTTCAACCTGCAAAATTAGTTTACTACTTTGTGTTACATTGAATTGTTATGAAAAAATATGTGTCCCTTATTTGTTTGGGATTAAATTAGACATTGCAAAATATTTGCAATTACAACGGAGTGAATACCTAATATATGAATGTGTCTATTGACATGGATGTATTAATCAGAGATAATCTTGCTTGCTATACAAACACATATGCAAACATAAAAATAAGATTACGAAGTGATTTGTACATACACGATTTTTATTAAAGGATACAGTTTCTTTCTCAAAAGAACTCTTTATTTAAGTAAATCTTTACTCTACAATATTTTTTTCATTCGTTCATTAAAAATTTTTTGTAGATCAATTTGACAGATAATGCCATTTTAGGTGGCAAGGGCAAAGCCGGAATAAAAAATTTAAAACTTTTTATACGTTGTAATTCTAGTGAATATATTTAACCTAATAAATATACTTTCTTCTTACTTAAATAAAAGTCTTACCATCTGTGAGAAGATATTATTTAAAGAGCATCCAATTTTAATTTTCTCCAGCTAAGCCAACATCCAGTTCAGCCATGCCTAGTTATGTATTTTTCGGTGCAGTCATTTTAATTACCAATTACCAATGCATTTTCATATGAAATGTATTAAATATAAGCCATAATTACAATATTCTGAGAAACCTCAACTCAAAAACTTTACCTCTTTTGGGAATAACAATCGAGTCGAGTATATAAATCGTTTTTATCCCTGTCTCAACTAACTGCATTTCTCATTTTGATTGTTATAAATTTTTACAGTTCATTTTGACAGGTTTCAGTAACCTGGTCATTTTCGAAAAAGTAGTGTAATTTTAAAAAAAGTTTCCGACTATTTTTTCCGGCTTACTCGACATTTTGTTTAGCCATGGGCCATGGCTACTTTAAATTTTTGGTGTAGTCATATTAATCACCAATGATTTGTTAGATACATGAACAGCAATACGCTATGCCATTATTATAAATTTCCATGAAAACTCAGCCCAAAGTCTTTATATTTTATTGGGAATTAAAATAGAAGACAATCTTCGTTTTTGAAATTTCGAAGTCGTGATAAATCAAGTGACAACTATTTTGCAGTTTAGCTCAATAAAAAATAGAGCAAAGCTTCTTGTTTGATTGGACATTTCAAGAAAAGTTTAGATTTGGACTTTAAAATTTGCAATTTCAAAGTATTGTACTAATAAAAGTCCATTAATTTATGCGAGAAAAATAAGAGATTAAAGAAAATCCAATGACAAATAGAATATCATTGAAAGCTTGAACTGCGAACGAATTTTTTAATTAACGAAAATTAATATAAACATTTTGTTGGCTGAAATGTTATCTTTAATAAATACCAACGCAAGTCTTGATCAAGCTAATTCATACTCAACATAACATTTGAAAGTCTTTAAATGTTTAGGGCGCATAGGAAATCCAGTAAATATGTTCTGCATCCATGAATACCTGTATTAATTCACGTATGAATTTTAACTGAAATACAAATATGTATACAAACATTACCAAATGTCCAAAAACTAATAGGTTCCCATAGAGCTGTGCTTTAAAAAATAATTCTTGTTTTTTTTTTATAGCAAATCCAAAAAAAGAACAACTTACGGTGACAATTTGTTCATTCACAAACCCTTATTCTCAATGTCAACCCAAATTTTACAATTTACTTTTTTTATTTAACAATTCATTCATTACATAAATTTTGAGCATTCATTTTAAATTCTTCAAGACCAATTTTTGATTTAAATAACGTCGGTGTTTGAAAAATGGGTTTTTAAATTTAATATGTAGAGCCAGTGATTCTATGCAAATGCATATCTCATATAGTTTCTTCTGTGAAGTTAAGCTTTGATATGCAGCCTAATCACATCAAAATATGTCATTTGAACACCACTTGTTAGTGTATATTTTCGGGTTTTAGCGCATATTGCATATGTAGCTGCATATTTGGGCATTTAAGCGCATATTGAAAGTATGCACGTAAAAATTGCCAATTTTGCTCTTAATTTTGCTTTTTTAACCTAAAATATGGATATTTGCACATAAAAATCCTAGTTTTGACACTTATTTTGGCAAAATCTCGTGATTTAATTCAAGATAGTGCGTATTTCATGATTAAACGAGCAAGTAGTTTGTTATTAAAAGCTCTAATTACGACATGCTCGCACTGCTTTGCCTGAAAAGTAAGATCTAGTATAGTAAACCTTATCTCGGTTAGTCAGTTTTTAAGTAAATACTGAATATTGTACAAAAATGTGAATTTGGATCAAGAAAATGAAGCATTAACCCAGTTTATATCTTCGTCAAGAGTATCTCACAGTAATATTGTCGTTAAAATTTTAATAGTTGGTAAAATCCACATTCCAAACTTCGCGTCTGCAGTTTGTATTGTTCTTGTTTTGTTAACAATACTGTTTTAAAATCTATAGTGCCGCTAATTAGTGGCTATATGGCTAAATATACTTATATTTTAGGTCAAATAGTTGTTTATGTGAGTAAATAGCCATCTTTCACTAAAATAAGCAAATTATTTTTCAATATTAATGCATATTTTACAAGTTTTTCGTGCATATTTAAGCGCTAATAATGACAGTTTTTAGCGCATATTTTCACTGGGTCTATTAATATGTATGCATATAATTATAAAACCTAACTAATTTCAAAAAATCCAATACAAAAAATAAGGTGTAGTAGGACGGGTGTTGTAAAAACCGGTGTCATGTACCTCAAAGTTAACTATTTAAATAATTTCTCAGGATTGGCTATACTGAATTGATTTTCAGTTGAACAATTTCTTGAAGACAACTTTACATACTAATGCGAAGTTAATATAAATTTTCTAACTATTTCAAGAGTTATATACTTTTTAAAAGACAAATTTGTAAAGGCTAAAATTTATGAAATAGTTCGAAAATTTATGTTTACTTTACATTAGTATATAAAGTTAGTGGTCTTCAAAAAATTGTTCAACTAAAAATTAATTCATTGTAGCCAATCCTGAGAAATTAACTAAATAGTTAACTTTGAGGTACATAACAACAACAACGGTTTTTACAAAACCCATCCTACTAAACCATAAGGCATGTTTTGCTTCTTCGAGGTTCCGATTCCAAAAAATAAGATTAATACTTACAAATATCTGTACACATACATAAAATACTATTACATGCAGCTCTAAACGTAATTAATTATCTAAAGGATAACAGGTGCCTTACCTCTCGTGTATGCCAAGCAAATGATAATATAAAACCAAGCTGAGTTGTATGAAATATTTTCTTTATGAATAATGGAATCAGCGGCAGTAATTGCTTGTGGATACTATGTGCATGTGGTCACTTAGACATGGGAAGCCTATCGACTTAATACGTGACACAGGTGAAATGAAAAACATGTTTGCTTCGTTCTTATTATTTGATCTTAATACGTTTGTTGTTGTAGTGGAATTGTTGGGCTTTTTTCAATAGTCAATACACAAAATTTGTGCTAAACTTTACGACAAAAGTCATTTTTGGGAAGGTTTTAGTACATTATCTAAATTACAACTTTTATTTCCAAAGTCTTCCAAACTCTCCGATCATCAATTAAGTTTCAGTTTTAAACAGTAAAATGGCTTCGAAAGTCTTTAAGTGTGATACTTGTGCCAAGATTTTTGGTTCAAAAATATCCTTACAAGCCCATCGGAAAACTCACCTTGAATTTCGGAACCATCAGTGTCTCTTTTGTGACAAAATAATTGCCACCGAAAGGGGTCTTTCTCGACACTACCGTACTCATGTAAAAGAGAAACCAAACTTTTGCAATTTGTGCAGCAGTTCATTTGGAAAAAGTTCGCATTTAAGTAATCACATCAAATCTCATACAGGCGAAAGACCCTACAAGTGCAATACAATCGTAACAAATCATTTTTCCGAAGATATGCCCTCCGGGAACATGAGCTGTTGCATAGTGGCACGAAACAATTCAAGTGCACTTTCTGCGATAAATTATTTGCATAGAAAGGAACTTTACTGAGCCACTTAAACACGCACAAAACTGAAACTCCGTTTCAATGCAGTTTATGTAACCAGTTTCTAGGATCAGCAAACGCTCTTAAACGTCACATTCATGCACATACTGGCGAGAAACCTCATCGCTGCACTATTTGCGACAAATCATTTGCTGAGAAAAGAAATTTTACGAGGCATCAAAATGAACATAATGACATCAAGCGATATGCATGTTCACAATGCGACAAGATTTTTGGCAGCAATTGGGCCCTGACTCGACACATGACAGTTCACAGTGACATAAATGCATACATG
Source organism: Entomobrya multifasciata (assembly GCA_034693345.1). NCBI lineage: Eukaryota > Metazoa > Arthropoda > Collembola > Entomobryomorpha > Entomobryidae > Entomobrya > Entomobrya multifasciata. The sequence goes on along the minus strand of JAQFXM010004511.1, from coordinate 8,449 downwards.
TGTCAAACGTGCAACAAGTCATTGTCTCAGCGTTCAACTCTGCAAAGTCATGTTAACGCAGTTCATCATGGAATCAAGAAGCACAAATGTAATTTGTGTGGCAAACGATTTGCTAGTAAGGGCGAATTAGCAAAGCATGTGAGAGTTCATACTGGTGAAAAACGTTTAAATGTCAAAAATGTGCGTATGCTTGTAAAACTTCAGGTAGTTTGAGCAGACACAAAGCTGCTCACAAAAAGTAAGCAGAAAAATGATCAGTAAGCATTTTGTTTCAGTTTGAGATTGGTAATCATTAAACTTCAAAAAAGACTTTTGTTGTAAATTGATTTAATAACGTTCGTACGGTTAATTGTAGAGGAAACATATATACACAATCTAGTAATTAAGTTTTAATTCTTTAAAAAATAAATTATCATTAGTCTGGACAGATGGGTTTTGTTTTTTTGAACGGACATTTCATTTTCATATTATTTATTCTGTTCACTGCACAATAAGTCCTAAAATTATTTCATTCGTTAATGTAAATACACAACATATTTAATATTTACGTATTTATTAATAATAAATAAATAAAGCAATGTTTTTCCTGAATCGGGCAATGTTTTTTCTAAAAATTATCACATGGCAGGCAAAAGACTGGACTTTTCTCCAAGTTTCTATTTTGCAGGTGCTAATCAACTCAAATTTCTTTCGTAAAAGATTTCACAAATTCTGATTAATTTTTTTGGTAAAATGCAAAAACTTTAAAATAAAATAAATTGAATTACAAAATAATTATTGAACTTGTTTTCATGATGGTTTTTCTGCCTCAAAAAATGACGTGAGCGGGAGTGAGAAAAAAATTACCTTATATGATGTTTAGCGAATGTGTTCAAAACTGACATTGGCTAACTAACTTTATCAATAGTTAAAATTCATAAACACTGAATTCATCTAAAAATGATGGCGATATTTAATTTTACTTTTGATAACCGTGTGCTATCTTCGTAGTAGTAATTACAAGGCTTCCAGAAAAATTACATACGTAGTTAATTCTCCGTTGTTATTCCAACCTGCAAAATTAGCATAATGGCAAATTATTTGTATTCAACATAAATATTCACACTGAGTCGGCTCTTATTACTGATTCCAGAGAAAATTGTGCTCATCAACTTTAAGTTTTGTTCGGAATAAAAACCCGGAGAGTATACAAAGCGTTGTATCCGCTCCATTCCAAAATTAATAGCTATAAATTTTTACGGTTTAAGTTTGTAGTCGATATTGGTGTAGCCTGACCGACTTATAATATACTTATGTAAAAAAAATTATCGGAAATTTTTACGAAAATATATTTCCATTTGTTTTTTCGGGTTCATTAAGACATCCTAACTGTTTCCAAAATAACTGACAAAACTGTCCAAACATGCATCGATTCATATGGACTTTTATTCGAAAAAATAAAAATAACTGCAAAAACTCATATGCAAAGACGAATACAAGATTTACGAGTAAATAAATCTATTATTTTTAAGTTTTCAGTTTATTCTCCATAATAACTTCTTGTTTTTAAACTACTCTTAATCAGACAATGCTTTTATTTATGATATTCATTCATTGTTACAATTGTCTTACTTAATTTAATAAAACAGTTGGTTTGAACACGATGCCATGGTTATGACTTCAGGTGGTAAGGGGCAAAGCTCACAAAAAAATCAATTTTTACGTTGTCATTCTGGGAAACATATTGCTCCTACAAATGGCACGTTTTTTAACTAAGTTAAAAGTATCGTCATCTGTTAGAAATTATTTTAATTTTAGTTGTCTGAGAAAACTAAGTTCACGAAGTTTTTTGCTGAGAAATAAAATGGAAAATAATTCGCATTTTTGAACTTTCATACTCGCGATAAACAAAGTGAAAAATACATTTTGGTTCAATACAAAAAAGGAGCAAAACATCTTGGTTGATTGGACACTTCAAGAAAAGTTTAAATCAGGATTTAGAATATGCAATTTAAAATATTTAAATTAAATCCCATTATTTATACTAGAAAAGTAAGAAAATATAGGAAATCCTTAGAAATATATGATATTGTTGATACCTTGAACTTCGAACGAAATCACTTAAAGATTCGAGCACTCATTTTTAAATCACCAAAACCTAATTTTGATTTCAATGTAATCAATGTGTGGAGCATGGGTATTCAGTTAATTTAATATTCATGGGCTTAATTAAATTCAGTTTGTAAAAACAGATATAAATAAATCAAAACAATCTAACTACACCCTGTCAAAATTGATGTTCTTTGGCGGGCTTCAGGAATCCTATATGTTTAACACAGGAAAGGGGTCGCTTAGGCTTAAAACAAGTGAGGCGCGCCAAGGGACTACCTATTGAATAGGGTATAATTTCATAAAACCTTATATAGAAAACATCAGGTATGTTCTATTTTTTCGAGGGTCCGATTCTAAAAACCAAACATTAATACCTTTTAAATATCTTTACACATGCGCACGAAATCCTAACACATGCAGTTAAAACGCAATTACCTAAACGGTTTCAGATGCATATCTCCGTACATGCCTAGCTAATGGGAATTAGACCAAGCTAAGCTATATGAAATATTTTCTATGAATACAAGAATATGAGGTATTAATCAGGTCCGGATTTTCTGTGTCGGCGGTCACGTACACATACATAGGTAGCTTATCGGCTGAGATACAAGTTAAGTGAAAAAAAATTGTTTACATTTTCTTAGTATTTCGTCTACTTGTCTAGTTAATTTGGATGTCTTATGCTTATTTGAATATTTAGTACACAAAATATTTTGTCAAACTTTACAACAAAAAGTAAATTTTGTGGGGTTTCAGCACATTTTCAAAATTACAACTTTTTTCAACACACTCCTCAAGTCCTCAACACTCCCCGTTCATCGATTAAGTTTATATTTTTAAAAACTAAAATGGCTTCTGAAGTCTTTAAATGTGTTAGTTGTGACAAGATGTTTAGTTCAAAAATATCTTTTCAAACTCATCTGAATTGTCACCTTGAATTGCGGAGTAATCAGTGTCTCTTTTGTAACAAAGTATTTGCCAACGATAGCAATCTTTCTCGACACTACCGTTCTCATATCAAAGAGGAACCACACTTTTGTAATTTGTGCGACAGTTCATTCGGAGAAAGTTCCAATTTAAAAGCTCACATTAAATCACATACTGGCGAAAGATACTACAAGTGCAGTACTTGCAACAAATCATTTCTTCAAAGAAGTAATCTCCGGACACATCAAATGTTGCATAATGGCAAGAAACAATTCAAGTGTACTTTCTGCGATAAATTATTTGCACAAATAAGCACATTCAAGAACCACTTAAACACGCACAAAACCGAAACGCCTTTTCAATGCAGTTTATGTCATCGGTTTCTGGGATCTTCAACCAGTCTTAAATATCACATTCACGCACATACTGGCGAGAAGCCACATCACTGCAACATTTGCGACAAATCATTTGCTTTGAAAAGTAATTTTACCAGTCATCAAAATGAGCATAACGCCATCAATCGATATGAAGGTTCGATCTGCAAAAAGATTTTCGGAAGCAAACGGAGCCTGACTCAACACATGACAGTTCACACTGACCTAAAAAGGTACATGTGTCAAAAGTGCAACAAGCCATTTTCTAGTCATGGAAATCTGGAAAGGCATACAAAAGCAGTTCATCGTGGGATTAAGGAACACAATTGTAATTTGTGCGGCAAACTGTTTGCTTCTAAGGGCGGTTTAGTGACACATGTGAGAGTTCATACTGGAGAAAAGCCGTTTAAATGTCAGAAATGTGCTTATGCTTGTAAATCTTCAAGTAATTTGAACAAACACAAAGCTACTCACATGAATTAAACAGAAAAATTATCAGTAAATAGCGACTGAATAGTTTAAGATTAGTTAAAACTCACCCTTCTTTGTTCTTTTCACCCTGCAAAATTAGTTTATTCAATTGTTATGAAAAAATGTGTATCCCTTATTTGTTTGGGGTTAGGTGAGACACTGCAAAATATTTGCAATTGGAATGGAGTGAATACCTAAGACATGCATGTGTCTATTCACATGGATGTTTTAATCAAAGATATTCTTGCTCTCTATACAATCTCATATGCAAAGATAAAAATAAGATTTCGAAGTACTTATTTATATGTATATGATTTTTATTTAAGAATACAATTTATTTCTCAAAAAATACTACTTATTTTTAACCAAATCTTAGGCAGAACTAATATTTATATTTATAACATTCGTTCATTAAATTTTTTTATAAAACAATGCTTCAGATAATACCGGCGTAGTTGCGGTATTAGGTTGCAAGCGGCAAAGCCAAAACAAAAATTAACCAACTTTGTCATACATGTAATTCTATTTAACATATATTTGTTCTAATAAATGTTCTTTCTTGTTACTCATTTAAACGTATGGTCATCTGTGAGAAAACATTATTTTAAAGAGCATCCTATTTTTATTTTCTCCAGCTAAGCCAACATTCATTTTAGCCATGCATAAGTTTTGATTTTTCAGCACAGTCATTTTAACTACCAATTGTTTGCATTTTAATATGAAATGTATTAAATATAAGCCATAATATTCTGAGAAAACTCAACTCACAAACTTTACCATTTTTGGGAATGACAATCGAGTCGAGTATTTAAATCGTTCCTACTCCCGTTTCACCAAACTATACTTCACTTTTTGATTGTTATAAATCTTTACAGTTTAAGTTTCTAGTTGAAATTGTAGCGTAACCTACTGTCTTTGCAACTAACGTAGTTCACATATACCATTTTATGCAATGCATTATCGGCTGACAAAGATGTTCCTTTAGTACTATTAACACAGGTCTCAACTTTCAAAAAATAAGAAAAGCTAAGCTTGTATCAAAGATTACAATTTATTCTCCAAAATTACAACATATTTTATCGGAACCTTTAAAACAGAAAAAATTACTCACTAAAATTAGTATATTCTAACTTTGCGCAAATCCAGTAAAACATTAACCAATTTCAACATGATTTAATAACAACCAATAAATTAACACCCACAAAAATATAACAAAAAATCCGAATCAAAAAATTAATAATCAATCCATTGAAAATTTCCTGTTTTCTTCAATAAACCCGAATCTTTACTCTGAATCTTGCAAATAAGTCCATGGGTCATAGCCAGCGAAATCGTCATTGTCCGAGTACTTATCATCAGCCTCGGCTTCCTTTTCCGCTAATTCTGCGTAAATCTCGTCCAATTCCTTTCCGAAAATCCGGAACCATTTGTTACATCCTCATCTTCCTCTTCTTCGTCTTGATATTTAGCGCACTCCTCCTCCCAACCTTCATCCCAACTTGCTACTGGTCCAGCAGCAGCCCCTTCTTCCTCACCAGCAGCAGCAGAAGGAGGAGATGGACATGAAAGTGATGCAAAATCCTCCAAATGTACCCAAAACCACTTATCTCGAACATCTTGGCCAACTGCCTCCTCTTCCCCACTCACTTTTTCCTGCTCACCTTCGACACTCTCCTCTGCTTGACCACTACAGACCATCACCACTAAAATATGTACATAACTTGTTTAATTAACAGACTGCTAACTTTAAACACAACCCTTTTTTACAAAATAGTTCAAAAGCAAAGCATTTTTACGTGATTCTTTTGTGGCAGGCTTGGAATCCCGGCACAAGCTCTCATGAATCTCCTGCTCGACCGCTGGAATTTGATGATCTAAATTAAAATCGCAGAGCTTCAGCTCATCTTCCTGTCCCTCAGCCGTCAAAGTTTCCATGTAAACCTGTCAACAAGTCTCCAAATGACCTTTTAGCTTATCCTTCCTATAAACCAATCAAAATAATTAAGTTTTATTTGAAACAAGCTCTTCATTAACTATTCATATGGTAAGCATTCAATATGTATTTATTTGTTACGTGACGGAATGTGCTGGATCGTAGGGACACACCAACTTCGATGAATCCTCTCCATTTAAACCCAAGTTATCCGACATCTTTCCAAATTGGAATTCCGACGTTCAAAAATAAATTCAAAATTGAATCTGCTATTTTTAATGGGAACTTGTGTGAACAGTGAGTAGAGTAGTGAAACGAGCAATGAACCAAAAAGAGCTGGAACCTTGGCAATTAGAAATCGTCCCATTGTCCAGCGCAGTTAAATAGACAGAAAGTCATCTTTCTTTTCATAATAAATAAACTATTGTTTTTATGGAGGACACCTATCAAGATTTATTTTGTTTAAGATTTAATGAATAGCCTATTGTCCATTGAACAGCTATTTTAAAAAAACTCTTAAATCTTCTTGAATTTAAAAAATGCAAACAAAAAAGTTTTGGGTTAAATGTCCAATTTTTTTAACAAAAAATTCAATGGGGAGGGAAGTACAATGTTTTTTTGGTAAATTCTCACTACAGTTTACTGAAAATGTAACGCCTGCGGCAACGAAAAGCCACTTAAATGGCCCCATTCAATGTACCTGACTGAATAGTACAGCAGGCTATTACAAATGAAGTTAATTCTAAAAATTAAAAGTCTAGAATAAGCTATTAAAATATTTTAACTAATTACTAATTAAGTATTATAAAAAATAAACAGCATAAATATCTCAATTTTTTTCCTTAACTTTTTTTATTATAATTGATCATTAATATTACAGTAGTAATTGGTAGTAGTTAAATAATAATAGTTAAATTTTTAGTTAAATTTTAAATATTTTTTTGGGAGTAATGATATCATTTTTTCCATTTCCATTTTTTAGAATTTTATTTACAATTTTTTTATAATTATTATTGTTACACAATCAATTATTATATTTTTCTATTCTAGTTAGTTACGAAGATCCATTCAAATTTTTTTCTAATCATGTAATTATTTTTGTTTTCCATTGTTTAAAAGGTGGTGATGGTTAAATAAATTAGTAATTTGATTAATTGGATGACACGATGATGATGATGACTTCCGGTTATTTTTCCGAGGTTTTTTCCCCTGAGATTCCCCCTTGTTCACTTTCTCCTTTTGCCCCACATTTAAATATAATTGTTAATAAAATTTATTAATACATTTATTTTTTTCATCAGTTTTACTTGTTACCTGTTTAATGATTATGTTTAGTAGTTAATTTTCTGGGAAAATTTTTTACACGCTGACTTGGCTTTTTTTGCACCTTTTTAATTATTATTGCGTTTAAGGTGATTAGGATTCACACACACACACATTAATTAATATATACACACATTTAAATTGGATATTTATTTTTTAATTTAATTAGCATGCACTACACGGTTTACATTTTCTACTATTTTAATTTTAATTTAATTTTTTTTATTGTGACACAACTACACATTTCCTCCACAACTACTTTGTTCTCTTATTTTTTGAGACATTTTAACTCTCACCGATTTTGCTTTTGAAACCCAAATGCACACTCATTAATTATTAATTATCCACACAAAAATTAAAATGATTAGAGAAAAATGATAAACAGAAAAATAAAAATCTTTCACTTTAAAAAATATATTATGGAATTAATTACAATTATATTGATTTGTGTACTTTATTTTTAATACATTTACCTTATATTTTTATAATAGGTTTTTTGCCTACTCTTTTTTGATCTTGTTTAATTTTTTTTGGCTGTTAATTTTTCTATTCATTGCACTGCAAACTAATTCATATTTTTTTTATCCCATTTTGCTACGGTCACACGTGACATAACTTGGGTTAGATTTTTGGGTTGAGTTGATGTGCTGCGTGGGTGGTTAAATGAAAAGGGACACTTTATTTTTTCTCCAATATTTTTTTATTTTTTCTTGTCCTTCGCCAAAAAATATAATGTATTTTATAGCATAGTTTACTCAATACTTTTTTTTACTAGAATAATTATTTATTTTAATTTTGCCAAGTTTTTGTGATCTGTGAACTGGCCTTAAGTCTTGAATATATATTTATTTTTATAAGTATTTTTTTCTCCTTAAAATCATCTTTAAAAATATTTTTTGATCAGTTTTCCAATAGACAAGTGCACAATGTGCTCAGGGAACTAATTTTTTTAGCTAATCCAATTATCTTTCTAGTGAATTCACCTTAATTAACTGCACTCTCTCTTAAAATTGTATAGGCAGCACACAGCATTCATCCAAATCTCAAGTCGCCCCAAAAACATTCCATCTATCTATTTAACTACCTGTCTTCTTATGGTAATCTCTTTTGATGGGGGATCCAATCAATTTCTGTAATCATTTTAATTACAAATTTTTTTCTACTAAATTTGCTGAAGTAATAAAAATGTTGCATATAATTTTTTGTCTAAAAACTGCTTCTTTTTATGACGATGACTGCGACTCCTCAACGACCTCTCTAAGCATCAGACTCTTTGAGAGATTCCAACTTGGCAAGACTTTGAACATCAAGTTCTTCGGGGGTCACGGGA
>JAQFXM010004510.1:0-16974 GCA_034693345.1 Entomobrya multifasciata | reverse complement strand
CATTCGACAAAATTCGACTAATTTTACATGGTCGACTAAGTATACATTCGACTATTAAAAACGATTCGACTAAAAAATTCGACTAATAAAATTCTACAAAATATTTTCGTCACTATATGTTGTCGACTAAGTACATTTCCACAATATTATTGCCTCCCATCTATGGCACCTTCTCCGTACATACGTCTTACGTTGTGTGCATAAATTCATGATCTTTTCCAGCATGATGGTTCCATGTTATTTTAAGTGAATATTTAAGCATGTTTTGTAGAGGATGGCCTGAATCTTATGCTGTAAAAATATACTTATGTGATCTTTGAAGTATTGGAATTAAATTAAAACTAAAAAGAATTTTTGGAAAGTTCAGTACTGGTCACATGAACTACATAATTATTAAAATTAAAGTCACAACAACAAAAAATACTTTCCTTAGGTTTGAACGGGGTAACTAAATAATATTTTTCTTTTTAATATAAAAACTTTAAAATAAATAAGCATAGGATAATTTAAAAGTGTGCTTATCTTAAAAATTCGAAAAATTGTAGAAAACCCAGATTCTCAGAAATAACATTAAATATTTGTTTAACAAAAATAATTGGCTTTGAAAAAAAATTGTACAAATATTACTCTACGCATTCAAAATAAAAACCTTTTCACTGAAATCACATGGAAAATATAATCATGGTGCATAGATATGATGGTTCTTGCAGGAATAGGAAAAAATCTGAAAATTATCTTGCTGTAAAAGTTGTTTTGCAGTCTTTCTCAAATAAAAACTTCAAAGAGAAATCCAACTACATTTTGATTCCCTCCCGACATAGTTTTGGGTTTACAACTCTAATTTTTATGGATGTTTTTTTGCAATTTATACCCTCTAAGGTACTCAACAATTTAAATTTAAACGTAGCTGTATACATTATCATATTAACCGTGTAGAAAAACATCGACTTAGTTTTTGTTTATTTATTGCCTCTTGTCAAATATCCATCAACAGCAAGCAAAGCTTACTCTCAGCTTTCGCCTTTTCCATTTCCACAGTTTCTTTGATTGTACGATAGCAAGAGACTAATGGCATTTATAAAATTTGAATCTATTTATTATGAAAACATAAATGGAGTGGTACTACGTTTTACGAAACAAACCATGTATGATATTCTCATGAAATAAAAAAAGATTCTCCATCGTCAGCAGAGCGTAAAAATTTTTGACTAGAAATAAATGGAATGTTTTATTTGGAAAAGAATTAACGATATTGGAGGACATTTTTTTGATAGACAACTTTATTTAACGACGTTTCGGTCGTTTATGTTTTATTCTTTATAATTGCATAGAGATTTTTTAAAAGCCCAGATGTAGGTTGAACTTCGACACAAAGAGAATTTTAAAAGTATATTTGTTTTATTTTCTAAACCAATTTCTTTCTAGAGAAAGGTATAGCAATGTGCCGATTACTTTAATATTTATTTAATTCTATAGAATTTTTGAACTTTATACGACAGACAAGTTTACACGGTTTGCCACAGAAATAGAGAACGTAAGTGAATTATAACTATTTAGAATTTTAAACACATAGAAATACTTAAGTATTAAATATTTATCAGCTCGTTGCTGATTCATGATTTGATATGCTCTAGACAAACAAACAAACAAAAAAAGATTTGGCTCACTCGCAACCCAATCAACAAAATCAAATTTATATTCAATTTATCGAATAAATGCATTACTTTTTTGATTTGCACGTTGACCCTTACAGATGTCCTTAAATGCATAAAAACAACTTATATCTGAACTTGTGTGCAAACCCTGTCGTTATTTAAACAAAATAATTTTACAATGGCTATTTTGTAAACATCTTATTTATTACTCTTTTTAATAATAGTTCTATAGTAAAAATATTAGTACTAGAAATATTTCACAATTTAAAAAAAAGTCTAGTTGAGACAAAAGGTGCTTTTTTGCAATAGCTTGTCCTTGATGAATAAAAAAGCAATGAATTAATTATAACCCTATTTAGACACAAATCACAAGCTAGAACTCCAATGATTTCAAATATTATCAGATTTTAAAAGAAAAGTTCACTAAAATGTGGGGGTTGTCTATATGGCGTTCTGTGTTCACCAGTAATGTAGACTCAGTGAGAGAAAAGAAATTTGATCCAAAGAAATCCAGAATATATTATGTTGCATTTGCAGATTCCATGAAATCAAACAGGTCAGGTCTTTGGGCATCTGTAAATATTTTCAAATAAGTTTAAATAAAATTTAAGTTAAAAATTTTAAATTAGAAATTTAATTGTACTAAGGGAGTATTGATAAAAAACATACGTTTAATGACAAGCCAAATAATCCATAGAATCACCGTGATCAGAATACAGGCAACCACAATCAATAATGTTTCCATGACTGTTGTCGAATTCACCGAAGCTACCCTGTTGTCTTGATCCTGAACCGGTGGCGGTGTATCAGGAGGATGTTCGTTCTCTGGACGCTCACTTTCAGAAGTATAGTCATCGTTTGCTGGTATTGGCGGAAAAGAAATCGAAATTAATTGGTCGGCCATGTTTATCATTGACAATGAAAAAACGATATCTCTAATTATTGCTACAGGAAGTACAGGTGTGTGCCTTGTGCTTGCAAGTTGTGGACTAAAGTATTTAAACGATATGTCTATTGCATAAAATTGGCCAAGTTGGCTACAAATTTGGAAATGGAAACAAGTTGTGACTTAAAAACTGTCTCTTGGCTGTGTACACATCGTCAGTTGACTTTAATGGAAACTAATTGAGAAAATTGAGGGCCTAAGAGGTATGAGAATTCATTAATGACATTAGCAACAAGAGAGTAAACATTAATTTCTATTGAAATATGTATGCCTGATATTGCCCTGTTTTATATACAACTCGGCAGAAAATGGGCATGTAAAACATTTCAAAAACGTAGACTTTTAACATATCAAGTATTTATTTCTAAAAGATCATAAAAGCTTCGGGTGAAAAATTGGACATTTTGAAATGAGTTGAGTAAAAACTGGAATAATTTCTAGTTTCACTCAACAAGATTTGGAAAAATGCAATAAATTACTGAAATCCTTTTATATCCGGTCTGTGGACAGCTATGCAAAATGAAATAGTTCAATGGATAGTTACCGATTTTTTTTTCATCAAAATTGAGTATTTATAACATTTATGTAAATGTAAAGTATCAAAGCTAGCAGATAAAAGTGAAAGAAAGTAAAATCCATAGAATCACTATAACAACTGTGCAGACAGCCAACATTATTATTATTGAAAAACTTCCTGAAACTTCCAGGTGTCCCAGAAGGATGCTCATTGTCAGAATACTTACTATCAGAAGTATATTCAAAGTTTACTATTGAAGAGGGAAAAGACACAGAAGATGGTTGGTTTTGCATCCTTCAAATTGAAGATGAGAGAAAGCTGCTAGCACGTGATATCTCTTTTGAGCACATATTGGTTATGTTTTTGCTGCGCTCCTATTTGGGTTTTTTTCATGGTTTTTGGTCACATACTCAACTTCTAGGATGATGGTAGGTGGTATAGCAAGCCCAGTAGAAAAGTTTTTGGGTTAGTCACTGGAATTCAAAAATTTGGTTCAGGTAGTCGTTTTTTAGTAAGAATAAAAAATGCCACAATTTATTATTAGATAGTTTGTTTTTTTTAGAAAATTAAAAAATGTAGAATTTTTTGAAGAACAAATTATGAAAAATTACAAAAGAAACCGTATCTAGTAAATTATTAAACGTATTTTTAAATTTCTTACTTGGAATAGCACGAACAAACAACGTGCACATTTTTCAAGTTTTAGGAAACCTAATTGCAGTATTTCTCAGACACCTGAAAAATATCGACATGAAACCCAACTTAAGATCAGTGTTTGGGTAGTTTAGAATTTTTGCTTGGTAAACTGCCACCAAAGTATTGATTTTTTGGATATTTATTTTTCAGCGTACGATTTGGGTCCTCGCCAATCCCCTTAAAGTGTAAATGGCAACCTTAGTGACTAGTTCTTTAAGTAACTATTATTTTAAAGGTATCAAATTGCTGAGAATTATTTGAGGCTATTTTGTTTTCGTCGTGAACTTTAATAAACATTTGACATAATAGCATTTTTATCGATTTTTTAATATCCTCTTTTATCAATAAAGCTGTATGATTTATCTTGTCGAGTTCTACCAAAGGTATCATACAAACAGAAAAACCAATGCTCCTGCTAGTTAAATTAAATGGCTACGACCAAAAGATTACTTGATATTTTATGGCTTTTCTTGTAAACCAGCCGAGAAGCAGAAGAATGAGTGACCAGTTTGCCAGCAACAATAATGCAACGTCACCCATTCTGCTGATCAACAGGCAAGCTGATAGCATGTATCATGAAAAAAAGCTCCTTGACGACAACGTTGAGAAAATCCTGATGGTGTGGTAGATTGTAACGGTGATCTGCTTTCTCCTGTCCTGTCTTAACGCTGGCTCCTTCTAACGTCAAAGATCAATATCAGAAGATGCTCTTGCTTGTACCTCTGTAAGTACAGGAACGGTTTTTGCCAAAAAAAATACAAATGTATTAATACTAATCAAACTCAATGCTTCATTTGTAAAAGAGAATATGTTTAAAATCACTTATATTTCTATGGTTCTGGTTCCTCTGCATCAACAAAAAAATAAGTATGAAAAATACCATGTCATTCTTCTGAAGTTGATTATGGATAATATTCTAAAGCTCGAGAAATAAAATGTCTTCCCATGTGATCTTAAAGTCCACGTTTTTTAAAATTTAGTGTAAATTTATCTTTCACTACAAGGTTAACAATATTAATTCAAATGAGGTGGATGCTTGTCCACCAGTAAGTTTTGTATATGTATGTGTAAAGCCACTTGATATAATTGACGACATAGTTTAACGTTGACACGTTGAGCAAATGTAGAAGCTTATAAGTAATTTAAATAGTAATCATTAATCAAATGCATCAAAAGTTAAACAATGCAATTTCATACAAGCTCGTCAAAATTAAAGAGGCATTTCATTGCTATTTTATCCTCAGCGTACGATGACCAAGCAACTTCAAATATCTCCATGCCCATCAGACCGTTTCGGTTTTAATCAAAGCCATTCATCATCATCACCGATTAAAAGTAGATAACATATAAAGTGAAGAAGTATGTGTGTGCACTCATATCAAATGAAATACCATCTTAGTTATCTAATGGGATTTTTAAAATTGACGTTACATAAGATAACATATCGTGAACATAAAGTGCAACAAAACTATAGGCGCTAATAAAGTACTGATATGTCATAATGAATAAACTTTATCATTTATTTTTTTTAAATCTTGAATACGCTTTAGTGTCAGATATTGTACAATTGCTAACATGAAAATTAGTTAACTATAGGTTTTCTTTGAAGTACTTAAAAATATATATGATCCCCTGTATCGAATTAGTATTCGTCCAACCACGAAACGAAACTACACAGATTAAAACTATACCTCAAAATGAACTTATTTATCCTCGTGGTAACCATATCCGCCTTTTGGTCATTTGTGATTGGTATTATAATTTAACATTGTAAACTTCAATATTTAATTTAGAATCTGAACTTTGAACTTAAAATTACTTTTATAGCACGGCCAAACACTAAAAAGAATGACGCAAGTACAATGATAGTTGGTGGATCTGAAGCTCGTCAAGGCCAGTTTCCATATCAACTTGAAGTACTTCTAGACTCTGGTCATTGGTGCGGCGCATCTTTAGTTGAGGTGTTCGGAATTCAGGTTGCCATAACAGCAGCACACTGTGTTAATGATAATTACCCCGAAGAATATACACTTATAGCAGGAGAGCTTGACCTTGACCAAATAAGTGGCTTAGAACAATACAGAAATGTTTCTAAAATTGTGAGCTATCCCAATTACAACCCATGGGTTAGGCAAAATGACATATCAATTATGTTTTTCAATCAATCATTTCAATTGAACGACAATGTAAAATTGGTATCACTGCCACAAAAATATGAAGAGGTTACGGTAGGAACAAATATCACTGTTTCCGGATGGGGAGACTTATCTTACATGGGACAGTCTCCAAATATGCTACAATATGTGGAAATTCCTGTAGTAAGTTACGCACAGTGTAATGCGTCGTGGTCAGAAGACAACTCGTTTAGTATTGTGGAAAGTCAACTTTGCGCTGGGGAAGGTACTGGAACCATTAGTGCTTGTCATGGTGATAGTGGTGGTCCGGCTGTAAGTGAGAGTGGCTTTTTATCAGGGATTGTGTCTTGGGGTCAAGGTGTTTGATTGTTATTATTGGCTTTTATAATATGTTTGAGTTAGTATAAAGCTGTAGAGGTCTAATAATTTTACTCATTATTTTAGAGTGCGGTCACAAGGACTTTCCTGGAGTGTTTACAAAAGTTTCCCATTTTATAAATTGGATTGAAACGACTGTTCAAACCTACCAAAGAAATATTGATTGAAGTCAAAAGTAATATTTAAGCGCATAATTATGTATATTTGTGCACATGCATGGAAAGAGATGCATTTAAGTCTCATATTTTAAATGCTAAAACATACAGCAATTCTAGAATATATATTTATATATATTTATAAGGAACTTTTATTTAAAAAACGAAAAAAATTGACATCAGACTTAGGCATTGAAATAAATTCCACATGTTTTCGTCCCTTTTATCTGTAAATTTAATTTAATTCTCTCGGTTTTATTCATTTTATTCGAGTCAAGTACATATAAAAATTGTTCAGATTCAATACAAAAGAGCTTGGACGTATCGAATCATGATAATACGGAAACTTAAATGTATTTGTATCAGCATAAAAGATAAGCATAGTTCACCTGCTACTTGTAACATTTTTTAAAGAACAATGCACGCACTCAAGTGCTATCAGTGACATGAAACATTGATTCCATTGAAACACGGTTTTACAATGATTACTGCAAATTTATATCAAGATGCCTTAACGGATCGATTTTACGCACTTATCAAAGAAAAAATTATGTTCCAATATTGAATTGGCTGTATGGAAAACTTTTTATCGAAAAATATTTCTTGCTTTAAGCAATTGTTTTTGGAGTTGACACTTTGACATATGCATACGTACTGAGGAAAAATGAACAAGAAATACGTCATTCAGCAAAATACTTCAGTGATAATCGTAAACGATTATATATGTATGTATATTATTACCAAATTGTTCATATTTGCATGAGTACTAACGTATTGTTCGTATTTAAATTTAACGTCACATTTATTAAAAAGTAAAACAAGCAGTTAATCAAAATCAAACTGAGAAAGTATTTAAATAAAGAGAGACGAATAGCTATGCACCATTGGTCTTTTACTTACACATCAAGTTACACAAGACTCTTAATCTTTGTCAAGAATGGGTTCTTTTATTACCACAATTATCCTGGCCGTTATTTTGGTCGCAGCCCAAGGTAAAATTAAATACCCAAATAGTTAAGTAAGACGAATTATATTTTTAATTTATACGGTTATTGTTGCATTTGTAGCACGTACAACTATTAGGAGAGATGATTCAAGCACTATGATAGTTGGTGGAACTGAAGCCCGTCAAGGTCAATTTCCCTACCAACTTGAAATACTTCGAGGTTCTGGTCATTTGTGCGGCGCATCCCTTGTTCAAGTTTCTGGTATTCAAATTGCAATAACAGCAGGTCACTGTGTTGACCCCAACCGACCCCAAGACTACACACTTGTAGCAGGTGAACTTGATAGAAGTCAAATCAGTGGATTAGAACAATCGAGAAAAGTTTCTAGAATTGTCACACATCCAAACTTTAGCTCATGGACTTTGAAAAACGATATATCAATAATGTTCGTTAACGAATCATTTCAATTGAATGATAACGCAAAATTGGTATCCCTACCACAAAAGTATGAAGAGGTTACCTCGGGAACAAACGTTACAGTTTCGGGATGGGGTAGTCTATCCTTAGGGGGAGCATCTCCAAATATGTTGCAGTATGTAGAAATTCCTGTAGTGAGTACTGAACTGTGCGATGCGTCATGGTCACAAGAGGACGCGGACTGGGCCCGTATTGTGGAAAGTCAGCTTTGTACTGGAGATATTAATGGAATTGCTAGTCCTTGTCATGGTGATAGTGGTGGTCCAGCTGTTAGTGAAAGTGGTTTATTGTCTGGAATCGTATCATGGGGAAAAGGTGATTTATGGTTTTAAACGTGTGCTTGTTATAATATAATAAAGTAGTTTAAATGATTTTATCGTTTTCAGATTGCTTGGATACAGATACACATCCAGCTGTATTCACAAAAGTATCCCATTTTGTCGATTGGATAGAATCGACTGTTGAAAATTTCAAAAATAATATATGATGACTTTACAATAAATTCTATGATAGCATGAAAAAATGAAATTGCAAGAAATATACATATAAAATTATTGTCATATAAAAACATGTTATCGAGCAATACGCTACGTTTTATAATAAATTTAAATGCGCAGAACTCTTTCTTTAATTTTTTATTGATATAAAAATTATTTGTTTCTAAAATTTCAACAAATTGCTGACTGCACAAAAGCAAAATAAAGCGGTCGAATGTTTTAAATACCAGCATATTTTATTACTATTACGAATTTCAGAATCTTACGAATTGATGCAGTAATTCATGTTAATAAGATAGAAAATGTACAGAATTTTTTTTTTGATTATTTACGGGATTTCGGTCAGGTTTCTAATTATTATAACTTCTGATTCTTATAAATATCTTATGATCTTAACTTTGATAACTGTTGATTGTGTACTTTATCAAACTGACATTGAGCATTTACATTTTTTCTCGTATTTTTAGCGGATGTAAACGTTTTGTCATCTTAATTTCCATATACGTTTACTTATGTACTTCAAAATATAATGTTTTCACTAATTTGTAAATTGGTACTTAAGTTTAACATTTTAAAATATACTCTTTAATGAGTACAGACAGAAAACGCTATGTCAGGCCAATTAAAACATGCCAATTTGATAACGATTACACTGACACATTGATGGACATTATCTACAAACAAATTTCAATTTCTTATTGAAGCAGACGAAAAATAGTCGAGTAGCCTTAAAAAATATTTAAATACACGGAGATAACCCGCAATATGAATCATTATTCTGGAACAAATACACTAAACATACATGTGACTTGTCTGATCTTATCAGTTATTTGATTTCTTCACATAATGGAAGAAGTCAGATAACTATTGAGGTTATAGCTTTAGGGAACTCCCTCCCGTTAAAAGTTACTTCTATGTTTAAAAATGCATTTTGGAATTAAAGTGTGTTTAACAATAATGCGGACAATATTTGAATCGAGTTTTTTTGTAGCCCAAGAAGTTACTTGCAATATACTTGGTACCAGTAAAACCTACATAATCTGTAGTATAAAAACCAAAAAAGACCGGATCAATAAACTGAGACACGATAGAGAAAATGCTGATCAAGAAAGGATCGAAAAATTATCGTTTTTCCGGAGTCGAAAAATTAGTTTTTCGTGAGAGTATTTTTAAGTGTAACAATTCCTACAATGGAAGTAGACCTCAGCACAAGTCTACTAAAGAGTGACTAGATCTTTTACTTTACAAATCATAAGAAACTCAGAAAATATCCGCTGAATATTTAGCACGCGGACGCATGAAACTACGAAGGTACATATGAGTCCTTTCGAAAGGTTGCACTGAGTACAATTTCAACCAAAGTGGTCAGTACAAAAAGACAGTATCTCTAAAATGTAGCGCAAATTTTTCTCTTTAAGATGAATATTGCTAGGTAATTATTTGACAGAAACATTCAGAAGAAAACATAAAAACTATCACGACGTCTTTGAATTTCAAAAAAATCGTTCAAAAGTAATTTTCAAAAATCGACTTCAGTTTAAAAGCTTTATTTATCCAGATTGAAGGCCAAATTTCAGAGAGTTTGACCATTCTAGAAAGCGCAGAATTCGGAGAATTTATTGGGCATATTCCGATTGCGCAAAAATACTCAATGTGTTTACAGCGTGGTCAAAACAAAAAAGGTGATTTAAAATAGTAGGAATGGCACAATTTGATGAGCATTTCTAAACATAAAACAATTGGTATGCGGCGAAATTGTGCTATGATTTCCCACACTGGTTTTGTAGTATTAAAAGTGTAGTTTTTAAATATACCAAGAGTTTGACCAATAACTTCTGCAACTTCAAAATATTTTGAGTCGAAGTTTGTCCGGATAATTGTTAAACACCCTTTACATTTTTTCAATATTACTAATTAAAAAACGATCAACATTGAAAAACCCAGATTCAATTTAATCATTTATTGATAAGCCTGACAAACCAGTCGGTTCTTGTCCAATTAATTTTGTGTATAATAGACATAATCGAAATTTGAACAGAGCTCAAATAATTAGCATATTTCAAATTTGTAGAGTGAAAGTATTTAAACAATGTCAGCAGATTAGTTGTGCATCATTGTACTCTGTATAAAATATCGGGTAACACACTTTTAAAAAACGTTGAAAAATATGGTTCCAGTTTTTACTGCAGTTGTTCTGGCCCTTGTCTCGGTCACAGTACAAGGTAATTTTAAAAACTTTTTCAAAATTGTAAAGACATAAATTGAGAAAATGTAATCAATTATTTTAATGGCTTTAATAGCAAATCTTTTAATGTGAGTTCACTACCATATTTCTGCAAGATAAAATCCGCCTTCGGCTTATCACATTCACATTTCTAAGATATGAGTAATCATATATTGTTTAAAAAAGTCATACTTTATAGGGCGAAATTAAAAGTTGTTATTACTAATTACCATAATTAGTACTCACCTATTAATATAGTTACTAGTAAGACTAAATAACATTCCTTTGGCCGCGTAAATAAGGTTGTTAAGGTATTGCGCTACTTTTATGTTTCGTTATACGCATGATTTATTGCAAACAGATATGATATTTCTTATTTGGGAATTTTAAGTTGGACGAAAGACAAAATGTTTTGGAAAACAAATTGGGAATATTCTCTAGAAACCGTTTATAAATTTTCTTCCTTTTCACGAGTTAGAGTTCGTACAGGGTAAACATGCGAAATATTTTTAAAAGTACTAAAAAGCCTCGTTCTTCTTATTATGAGTTCTTTCTTAGTGAAATAAGTTATATTTTTACTGTAATGCAAGTTAACCATAAATTTATCAAGTTGACTAACTACGGTAACCACAATGTACAAGTACAAGTAAAGTTACTGGGTAAATCGAACTAGTATTCAAGCTTACCATTTATAAGTTCCAGATAATTTAAGTCTTTTCATGACCATTTTGAGCAAATGTCTATCATTTTGTTAAATATTTTTGTTTTAACATGGGAATATCCCTATTTTATTCCAGACATGTTACTGGTTTTCAAGATTGTAACAACAATTTACAACAAATAAGATACATATCTCAAAGAAATTAGTAGTATCCCATCATGCAAACATTTTTGGATCATGTTCAAAAATTTAGGTACATAGCCTGTATTACATATTTACCATCATCACCAATTTAACATCAAAGTATAATTGTGGAAGATAAATTTAAATTATGCTAAGCTATCATGGTTACAATGTCTAAAAGAAAGTACGTAGATAAAAAATAATGATTTATTTTTCCCATCAATAAGGACTCATCACTTAAATGGCACGCGAAAGTATTTTGCACACACGTAAGTTTGACATATTTAATTCCACTTGGTGACTTACGTAATCATTAGAACGGTTAAAAAATCGCAGAGTTTTGCATAAAACAGTAAGCTTGATGCATACGATACATGGGTTTAAAAAGCAATTAAAATGCACAATAGTCAAAATACATTCGATTATTTACTTTAAATATTGACGTTTTGTGTGATAATTATCTGAAGCATTGAGTGGAACAATACTATGAGCGCACATAAACTATTGATAAGTCGAAACGAATAAGCTGTATTGATTATTATCTTATCTGAAGTACGCTTTAACGCTGGTATTTCACAATTCAAATCACGAAATACTTGAATGTTAGCTTTTTAAGCACTCCAAAGCTCTGTCAGTATTCACCCAACTACGAAGTCAAGCAAACCAGATTAGAACTCTTAAAAATTATTTTAATTACTTTAAAATGAATTTATTTATCCTGCTGGTCACCTTAGCCTCACTGTGGTCATCTGTGTTTGGTATTATTCAATGTTTGAAAATTAAATATTTATTTTGGAGTTAAACCTTGAAACTTTTTATTTACTATTTTGAAAGCTCGACCAAATGTTGAGAAGAATGACGCAAGTACTATGACAGTTGGTGGATCTCAAGCTCGTCCAGGCCAGTTTCCATATCAACTTGAAATCATTGAGGACAATTGGCATTTGTGCGGCGCATCTCTAGTTCAAGTTTCCGGACTTCAGGTTGCCATAACATCAGCTGACTGTGTTAATGACAATTATCCCGAAGACTACATACTTGTAGCAGGAGAGTTTGACCTTGTCGAAACAAGTGGACTAGAACAAGGCAGAAGAGTTTCTAAAATTGTAAGCCATCCCAACTACAACTCATCGGTTAGGCAGAATGACATATCTATTATGTTTTTCAATCAACCATTTCAATTGAACGACTATGTACAATTGGTATCACTGCCACCAAAATATGAAGAGGTTACCACAGGAACAAATATCACTGTTTCTGGATGGGGAGAGTTGAGACAGTTATCCAGAATGCTGCAATATGTGGAAATTCCTGTATTAAGTAATGCACAGTGTAATTCATCGTGGTCACAAGCCGGGGTTAGTATTGTGGAAAGTCAATTATGTGCTGGGGAAAGTACTGGAACCGTTAGTGCTTGTGATGGTGACAATGGTGGTCCAGCTGTAAGCGAGAGCGGCTTTTTATCAGGAATTGTATCTGTTCGACAAGGTAATTGTTGGAATTATTAACGCCTAATATATATTCGACTTTTTACAAATCTGTATAGGTATAATGATTTTGCTCATTATTTTAGAATGCGGCGACAAGGATTTCCCAGCAGTTTTTACAAAAGTTTCCCATTTTATAGATTGGATTGAAACGACAGTTCAAACCTACCAAAATAATACTGATACAAGTCAAAACTAATGTTTATTTATATATGTATGTACACACATGGAACGAGGTGTATTTAAGTCTCGTATTTTAAGTGCTAGAACATACAACAGTTCATTATTATATGTATTTAATAAATAGAAGAGACAAGTTTGAATCGGGTTTTCCTATTTAAATAACTTCCCCATGTTTTCTTATCTTTTTTCTGTAAATTTATTTTAATTGTCTGGGTTTTATAATTTTGTGCAAACCAAGTATATTTGTGTACCAATTTTTTAGATTCAATACAAAACCGCTTGGACGTATCGAATCATGATAATAGAAATACTGAAAATTATTTGTATCAGCATAAGAGATAAGCATAGTGCACCCAATACATGTAACTTTTTTAAGAACAATCCATGCACTCAAGTGCCATCAGTAACATGAAAAGTGTTTCCATTGAAATGCAGTTTTTTAATGATTATTTTAAATTCATATTAAGATGCATAAACTGATTGATTTTCCACAGTTACCAACGAGGTTATGTTCTTGCATTGAATCGGCTGTATGAAAAACTTGATATCAGTAAATATTTCTGGCTTTAAATAATTGTTTTGGAGTTGACACGTTGACATATGTACATACGTAACGAGGAATAATGAACAAGAATTACGCAATTCCACCAAATACTTCAATAATTTACCCAAAACGAATATTATAGCATTACTTGCCGGATCTGTATCATTATTCAGCGTCATTTTTAAGAAAAAGTAGAACACGCATAAAAACGGTCAGAACCAGACAGCAAAAGTATTTAATCTTGACAGACATATAATCGGTTTGCATGGTTAATCGTAAACTTTACAAGTTGTTTGCTTTATTTCATGTTCGACCAAAACTAGCATTATACTTCACTAATCATACATATGAAATGTCTGAGCTTATCAGTTATCTAATTTATTCACATAATGGAACAAGTCAGATAACTATCGAGGTAAAAGCTTTTAGGGAACTCTCCCACGTTAAAAATCTACTACTGTGTTTAAAAATACATTTTGGATCTTCATTTTTTCCTATATTTATAATCAGAAAACTATCCACACGGAAATACCCTGATTCAATTTAATCATTTATTGATAAGCCTGACAAACCAATCCGCCCTTACCACTTGAAGTTTGTGTAGAACAGCTAGTATTAACATTTTAAAGAAATACATGTAAAGTTTTTTATAATATTGAACACTTTAAGTACGGTTAGCAGTTTAGTTTTGCATTTATTATACACTAGGCAAAATACCAGGTAACATACATTTCATACACGTTTGTAAATATGGTTCCAGTATTCACTGCAGTTGTTCTGGCCCTTGTATCGGTCTCAATACAAGGTAATTTTTATAACCTTTTCAAAATTGTAAAGACCTAAATTAAGAAAATGTAATCATTCATTTTAATGGCTTCGGTAGCACGTTCAGCTATAAGAAAAGATGATTCAAGCACGCTAGTAGTTGGAGGAAATACAGCACGACTAGGCCAATTTCCCTATCAAATTCAAGTTTTTGATGATGGTACATCACTTTGGTGTGGAGGTTCCCTTGTTCGAGTTAATGGAACTCAAGTTGTTATAACAACAGCACATAATATTGCTCGCTTAAGCCAAGAATACATAGCATTACGTGGAGGTGTACTGAATCGGGATGAAAACAATTGGCTACAACAATGGAGATGGCCTGATAGATTCGTCAGCCATCCCGATTTTGATCCAATTTCACTTCAAAATGATATTGCACTTATATTCTTTAAGATACCATTTCTTAGGAACGACTTTGTAAATTTGGTATCTCTTCCAGAGAGATTTGAGGAGGTTACTCCGGGAACTAATGTAACGGTTACGGGATGGGGTAGGATGACTGGTGGGGATTTTATCTTCTTGCTGCAATACGTTGAAATTCCTGTTATAAGCAATAAGCAATGCAATGCTTCCTGGTCAGCAGCTAATGGAACTGAAATATTAGACAGTCAACTTTGTACTGGAGATAGTGTTGGAATTGCTAGCCCTTGTCATTATGACGGTGGTGGTCCCGCTGTAACTGAGGATGGCGTCTTAGTTGGAGTCGTGTCTTGGGGAAAAGGTAAATTAGAATACTATAAAAGGAATATTTGTTCGAACATCATAGTAAGTTTGTGTAATTTTTATGATGCATATTTTTGTACCAAATTGCAGATGACTGCGCCAACACAGACACACATCCTTCAGTATACACAAAAGTATCACATTACATTGATTGGATAGAAGAAACTGTTCAAAATTATCAAAAGAGCCAATCATGAATTTCCATCAAATATTTCGTACTGAGAAAATTGTAAAGAAATTAATTCAAACTACTTGAAGCATGCATGGATATTTATGTAATAAGCTAATTTGTATTCGTAATTATCTGTAATTTTTATTCGTGATTTTTTTTTGCAAAAGTTTATTATTACATAATGTACGCTGGTGTAAATGATTGATTTTTGATTAGTTGTACTGCCTTCACATTATTACGCATATTTAAAAAATATATATTGTTGTTTCTGAGTTTTCATGTCAGCGTCAAACAACCAGATAAAATAGCATATATTTACAGTCATGTACTCCAATAAGTTAGATAAGTGGTATTTTGGTGGAAATAGCGTTTTTGGTTAAATATATATATGTATTTTGAGGGCAATGCAGAAATGTTTACGGAAACATTGTGGTTGTGTGAAAACATTATTAAATTCGAAAAGTTTTGTTGATTTGTAGACTGCGGTTATACGGACATATATTCAGTTAAATATATTTAGGAAGAGTTTCCTGTAGCGTTGATTGAATAGAAGAAACCGTTAAACAATATAAAAATAATTCCTCTCAAAGAATTGCTTCAAAAACACCTAAAATATATATATTATAATTATATATTCAAATAAATTCAAAAGCACTTTTCCAGACAGCAAATTCCCAAAGATATCAATAACAGAATCCCTGTTAAAACAAACACAATAAGCATATCCCCTAGTCGAACTGCTCGTTGTTTTCCTTCGAGCTCCTGATAACTCGGATCATTTCCATGTAAACTTTTCACAATAAAAGTAAAAAAGTTTAACTTGTCTTTATACTTCCCTATTTCATGTATTCCTTTAAACCCAAGTGATTGAACATGAATTTCGTGTCGTTGCTTAAGCAAATGTGCTATTCCACTTTCAATTACACATGATATTGCACGTTGATAGTCTTCCTTGAAAAAATAATTTTCTTGCATAGTCCACAGCAGTGGGGACGAAAGAAATGTCGCAGCATTTACATTTTTTACAATTCTACGTTTAGCGAATATTTTCAGTAAAGATACCATGTAGTGGGATAATGCAAGTGCATCTGAATAAAATACACTGTGCACTATTGAAAACCTATTTGACGTTTTACAATATGCTTCTGCCGTTTCATTCATTAACATATGTTCATCCAAACAAACTACTTTACCTTTATTACTCGTCATGCTAACTAAGAAACCTATTAAATCACTAATTGGCATGAATTTTAAAGTAGGTAATATTTTCCATTCAAATTTTTGCATTTTCCGGTCAAAATATTGTGAATCGTTTAATACCCTAAGCTGGCTTTCCAAAAAATATTTTAGATAGTGATACGATCCTATATATTTTCCCGGATCATTTTTGCTAGCATCACTGAAAAGGTCCCGAAATGAATCTGGCACTGCATTATGATCAGGTTCTTTGGTCAAATTTGAGTACATGCTTGATACATAAAAGTTTCTTAGGTAAAGAAAGAACGACATTTGAGGATATCATTTTGAAAAATAACTTTTAATGCCGACGTTTCGGTTACAAACTGT
>JAQFXM010004509.1:0-16976 GCA_034693345.1 Entomobrya multifasciata | reverse complement strand
TTATCTATATTTTTGTACGATCTTTTCTATTATTCCAAATGTAAATTTTTTCACTTTCATTTCTTCTGATAGTCTATGATACTCTTCGAGCTTCTTTCACTTCTCAGTTAGTTTCTTAAAGCCTGTCACTTTTTATTCTTTTTCCTTATCCCAAATACGTCATCTTCATTAGACAGAAATTTTTATCTTTCCCCGTCTTCTTTATCCTGTCCTCTTTCTCCTTCAAAAATCCTCCTATTTTTTATACTTTTACTTCAATAAAAATACACAATATGAAAAAATCAAATTATATTAAGCGTCTTGATTTCTTTATTTTTTAGCATTTTTCAGAAAATACTGCAGATGAACAATTTCGCATAAACGTATTTCAGCGCATAAAATCAAAAACGAGCGTCCCATAAAATTATGATACTAAAAAGCAAAAATATTTGCATAATAAATCACAAAGGAAAAACTATATATTTCAAACTATCACAATATCAGTTAATTTTCTAAAAAAATCTAAATAAATAAACAGGTAATACGAATATGACTTTATTGACGTTACATTATAGTTTAAATATTTAAGTATGTAGAATGTAGAACCCACAGTATTCAATTGAAATAGGACAGCGATATGAAATAGACATTTGTGGTGTGAGTGAGTTCATATCTTTTTAACTTTGAGAATAGCTAATACTGAAGATTTGTTCGTAATTTAGTTAGCTTTTCAAAGGAACAAAATCAAACTAAATTCTGAAACAGAGAACAGTTGACTACTGGCTTCCAAAGCGTGACTCTGGTTGGATTGTCCAGGAGAAGGGATTAACTGCGTCATCTCCATAAATTATTTAAGTTATAATGTGCTGGTCCTTTTCTTGGTTTTTGTGCGTGTGTCTAGTTTAAATGTGAGTTAAGGAAGCTAATATCGCAATGGTTTACCTCAGGGCTTAATTAAATCATACCCAAATCTGGAGTAGAATATGTATTTCATATAATTTAGGGATTTGTTTCAACTGATGGGTGAAATACAGATTGCAATTTTATATACTTTCTTAAAAGCCTCTTCATTTCCAATTTAATTTCTTTTGCAGGATTTTGTATTTTGAGTAAGTGTCGAAGAAGAATATGTTCAATGTTCACAAGCGTGTAGTGGTTTTCGTGCAAAAGTGCTCTATATTTTTTCAAAACTTTCATATAACTACGAATAGTTATCAAGTTTGAATTTACTGGAATTTGTTCACAAACTTGTTTCTCCTCCGTTGCAATTTGTTGCACAATCTCACGTTCATATTTATAAGATTTTGTTTCAGTGCAAGTAGCCTTGTTATTGCAAACCCAATTTGATTTGTGTAGTAACGGATTTTCTGGGAGTAAGTAGCCAGATTTGCATAGGGTACATTTCAGTGCTGAAAAATAAGTGCCAAGCTCGGTAGGATCGGCACAACGTTCACATGTACAGTCAAAGTAAAAGAGGTTGCGTAACAAGCGTCTTCGTTGTGGAGTTCCAAGCATTAAATCCACATATGCGTGACAAATTAGTTCCCCTTGAAATATCTTGTGGGATGCTCTCATCTCTAATTGACCTCCAGACAGGGTCTTCCAGTCGGTATTTCTTATGCATCCATGTGCCGCCATACTGGCTTGGGGGTATAGGAATGTCGCATTCCTGTGGGAGATAGCATGCAAAATAATTAAATCAATGTCAGGTCAGTCATGACATGAGTGATTAATTTCAACAGTTGCATCCAAAACCATTTTGCTTTAAAAAGGTTATAATTTTCTGTTTCTTTTTACCGGATAGGCTCTTCCTTAATTTGGCTATCAATTGGAGACGTCTTAAGTGGCACAGGGGCAAAGGAATGTCGGAATGCATTGACATCAACAACTCCCAAAACGAAGTCGATGGTGTCCTCGTCGTACTGAGTGAGTTTACAAAGACTTAGTACAAACTGTTTTACTAGACCTGACATTAGCTGTACTCTTGGAATGTTTCTTCGTATTTCCATGTTAGGCTCAAGAGAAAGAATCTGCTTCCATTTCTTCATATTTTCAGGGTTAGTTTCATCTCTTAAGAGTAAGCAGCGTAGGATCTTTATGTACTCTGCAGGCTCGATAAATGAGTAAGGTGGAGTGAGGTCTGGTTTGATGTTTTCTTTAGCAAATATTTTGCATTCAAAGTCAGCGTGTTGCGGAATCTGTTAGAAATAAACATGACCAGAACAAATAATTATTTAGAATCTCGTCCATGAAACTTAATGATTTCAATATAAATATAACCAATGCAGGAGTCATTGAGGGACTTTTTGAATGATGAGAATTTTAGAATCATTTCATACAAGCATAAATTCTCAATTAAGTTGAATTAGGTTACATATAAATTTAATTAGCATTATTGTCTTTATTTATAACGTATTCTTTTGCTAATAATGCTAATTAAATTTCTAATATGCTAAACTAATATTTCTTTCTTTCTTTCTTTTACTTTACTTTCTGTTACATTTTCAAACAAAGAATGATCTACAGTACAATCTATATTCTAGAATAAATCTCACCGCTTACGTCCATTAATCAAAAGGCACCTAAACTAGTCATTTTTTGATAATCTTACGTTTGAACACTCTTGACTGCATACTTTCCATCCACAACGTCCACAATGCTCAGCTTGAGTAACCACTAAACAACACCCAAGGCAAGTTATGCCACTTTCTCCATCAGCATTTGGAGCTGTGATTATAGGGAAATCATTTAGTAATACTTCTTCAGGCTCTATATCTCTTGCAGCCACCAAACATCTTCCCATCATGTTGTCATGCTTCAATGCAATTGGATACTTGTCACTTCTAATTTTCACACTTTCTTCGTTGAGCACTTGATGTGTAGGAGGTTCCTTTTTGCACTCCTCCAGTTTTGACAAATGCTTTTCTGGTTTGCTTGCCTCGTATATTTTAGTCAAGACTTTCTCAATAATGCCCTCCTGCTGCTGTGATAATTTATCCATTGTAATTGGTAGACAAGATGGGGATTCTGTAGACGTGACTGAATTTAATAATATTTGTGTTTGTGACTGCATCTTTGAAAAAATGCCTGTGCTTGCCCCGTTGTTCCTATTTTCAGAAAATATTAAAAGACACGTTCAGCCAACTCGCAAAATTAGGGAAATTCAGAATTTGGTCACTGATGCTACTTGTCTGATTTTTTATCTTGCTTCATTCTTGTCAACGGAAGCTCTTTCAGAAGACTGAGTGCTCGAAAATAAAGACACTCTGTCCAAACTACTTTTTTTCGTTGCGAAAAAACGGCAAAGACTATCAAGTATTTTTCCCATATGTACCTCCTTTTTTCATTGGAAACCTGGCTTTCATTTCATGTCGTCGCTTTTTGCATACTTACATAAAAAGTAGCAAGAAATATCTAAGTTGATCCCTAGTTAATGCACATGGCTTATGGGGATTTTCGAACTACAGACTTTTCACCTCATCATCATGAACATTTTTACGAACCATCAACATTAGATGTACTGTTTATTGGATTCGCATAATATATACATATAAAAAAATGCTTTCGAAAAGTATTTAGTTCTTTTAATATGTTTGTGCTATACCTACAACATGATGAATGTTTATACGCTCTAATCCCATATCATGAAACAACTTTTGGTTTTAAATTATCATCACATCGAACCAACTATATCATTGTGTTTTGTATACTTTCTTTTCTATTTAATTTTAGACTCTCTGGCTTGGCATGACATGCATGGCATAGTCTGCAAAAAACAGACAAAGCATCAACATTAGTGTTCTGGCGGAAAATTATGGTTTGGCCTAAAAGCGGACGCGGACAAGGTCCTCCGTAATAACTAAACATTTCTTTATTTCATAAACTATAAAAAGTACATTTGTAATGCAACTATTCTTCTTTATTTGTAACCGTTTCAACTTTTCACTGGCATGGTAGATTTTCTGTTTTGTTTTCAGTTTTCATTGCAAAACAGAGCATCTCCTCTGGCGCGTCAGTTTGGCATTAGGAATACTGTGGCCGCAGAAAACGAACTTAGCCAAAAACAAAATCAGTTCATATACACTATTACATCGCATCGTTGCCATAAAATACTTCAATGTTGTTGTGAGGTTTATTATTGTGATCATGATGATCATCATCCGCCACACATTCTAAACAGCAATAACAAAAAACGGGACAGGCACAAGCACAACTACGTTTTTTTCGGATCGGAGGATCCATTACTATCATCATCATCAACAAACTATGTTTTATCCTTGGCAATGTCTTTTCACGTGCTTTTAAATGGAAACAAACATCTTCTTGTTGAACCATTCATGATTCACACAGGATATTGCTCACAACAAAATTTTCAAGTTCCACACAAAATGCAGTTTCAAGACTTTGTACACCTTTTCACTAATCTACTTTTCTTCAATGATGTATCAGAGGAAGTGCCGGGCATATTGCGTCGGTTGAATTTCTCATTTACGTTCATATCACTTGCTTGGCCATTCCGATTTTAGTGCTCATAAAACAAAAAGATTATGGGATAGACATCATTACATGGAAAAGTAGAAAACTAAATGAGCTGTTGGATAAATTCTTGTCATTATAAAAACACAGTCTCGCTGTTTTAACGGCGTCGGCGACTGTGTTCCATAATACCCCTATAAAAATATTTATTTAGTGTTTATGCTTTTATGGCTCAACAGCAATATTATGTGCTGTGCTTTACGTAATGATTCTATCTGGAATTTTTGCGACTAATAATAACAGCACATTCATTATTTTCTCTTGTAAAAGTTTTCCGCTTTTTCATCGCTCATCATCATCATCCTACGTCCACGTCTTTGCGTCATTTGTCTCTTTTTGAAAACATTCGGTTATCTAATGCTGTGCATTTGCTGACGATGTTTTTGTTTTTGAAAATAACGCAGGCAGAATGAAAGAGATGAGAGATTTTTATAAATAAAAAATAATCGTGTATAGATTGTTGCTGCCTGCCTTCATCGAAAATATAGTGCCCTGTCAGTTAGATTGAAGAAGATGAATGAAAAGGGTCGTTAAGGAAGATAAAGTGACTTGACGTTGACGTTTGCTTTGGCAAAGAATTTTCCTTTGTGAGTCTCCCGTTTCGATGCAAGAATCATCCTTATATTTGTAGCTCTTAAGATTTAAATTTACAAATTGCTGAAAAGAATCGTTTTTTCGCGGAAAAATACGATCGTATAAATATATTTTAGATTGATTTTCATTCAACCTAATGTTTGGTGTCACCGTCACCCCGTGGACCCAAAAGTTTCTTCAACGAAATCGAATGAGAAGTTCGTCTGGTAAATCTAGAATGACTGGCTCACTTGTCTTTGCATAAATAGTAAACTTATTTGCAGAAGAATCGTATGTGTGTATCGTATCGTATCATATGCACACATTCCTGGTTTTATAGCGTTACAAAACGGTACAAATGCAAAAGATTTTATACAAGAACCCATGTATATTCTTGTAAGTTTCCTGAACATATTAACGGCAACGGTTATTTTTTGTTTGACGGATCATTAAGAGATTCGTGCCATTTCAGTGAAAATTGTTGCTAGGTATGACCTACATGCATGTCAGAGCTAACTGATTTTCTTGTCTCTATTTCAATCAAAATTGATTTTTTCTTTCACTTTATTTAGAAAAAGAGATTTCCAAATTTTACCTAGCTTCCTTGCAATTGAGTACATACACTACCAACTTACTTTCTTTTGATGAGTTCAATGCGCAACTTTATGCTGAACTTAAAAGACAAATATAATATCTTAAAATGTAAGGCCGTTGTATTGTGCAATACAGATACACAACAGACACTTGTAAGTAAGCCTGCGTCAATTCAATAATTTGTTCGGTGGATAAAATACTTAACTTTTTATGTTTCTCACTTTTGTTTTAAACCAGCAATAAATGTCCCTTAACATTCCAGTGTCATATTTAAGCGGAAATAGCATCTTAATTTTTTAGATTGATATTGCAACTTTTTAAAATTTGCATTTACGTGCTGCTTTCTTCCAAAAATAACTGAAGTCTGATAAATTGCCACCAAATGCTTAGGCGACATTGAAATTGCTTCGTAAATTCTTAGAATTCTTCTCTCCCATCTTGTACACACATTTTCATGTTTTTCTCTTGAATTTTCTTCTTACAACTAACTCTTTATGTACTTGTACCAAAAAAAATTATCTTCATTAATGAGGACTAATTGCTTGTCCACAACATTTTTGAAATTCATGGAAGCAGCTTAAATGCGAAATTATTCACACGTTTTGAAGAAAACATTATAGAACACAATCAGTTTTCATGTAAAATCTATAAAGTAGACATTTCTTATGCAAATTAAAGTAGTACATCTAATTTTGATTAATAGCCTCGATTTCATCATATCAAAATGAAGCATGCTATTTTAAATGCTTTGTTTTTGCTTTTATTTCAATTTAACTATTGATCACGGACAAACTTAAAAACAAACGCAAACCCGACTGTCGCGACTCTTTTAGTAATAAAAAATCTTGGCCAAAGGGACGTTTATACTTCGCAGCTGTCACTCCGACACACTCGGCTCTTTTGTACTTTTGCCAACGTAATGTTGAAATTTTTCATGGAACGTTAATTTTTCATAAGCACAGTATAGTTAATAGCTGAAACATTGTCCCTGTAAAAGCATAATAAAACATAGTTCACTTATTTGTGATAATTGTGATTTTCAGCAGCAGTACTTTTATGAGACAAGAACTATGTAGAGATTATAACGTTGATTTAATACACTTTGTTTAAAAACGACCAGAAAATTCATTCAAAACCACACTCTGAATCAAACATGTATTGTATGCATAAATACCTAACCAATTTAATGTTGAATGTGTCCATAATTCGTTCAATGTGACGAAAGTATGTATTTATTCCTATAATATGTGGATATTGATACAAAAGTAAAGAGAATATAAAAAATAAACAGGTTCTTGTAATCATTAGCCAAAGTATTTATTTAGCGTAAAATCTAGACTTGCCGAAACATTTTTTACACTTCATGAAAAATACTGAAAAATACAAGATGTTAGATAACTTAAAAATAATATCATGTAGGTAGACAACTAAAATGCAAGAAAACTACAAAAATTTAACCTTCTCCTATAAAAATATTTTAGAAATGAATTGGATTTTGCAAGTATTTTGCAAGTATTTCCTGACAGTGCTTTTAAACGTACTCTTTTTCCAATATCAAAAATGGTAAAATGATAATAATTACTCAAGGTTAGTAGAATTCTTGCTTTTAACTTCAGCAGAATATCTTTTGTATGAGCAATTCACAGATTCATGATACGAAACGCTTTAAAACTGTCAGCCGCATCGCGAATCTTTCCAAAACGTCAGTCGTAATTACCCATCTTTTTATATTTTCGACATTAATGCGATAAGATGTTCAATTCATGAGGGAATAGGAATAAATGTTCTTTTAAGTGGTCCTGAAATAAGGGAATGATTCCATTTCATGGTGGACTGATATGCAATAAACTTATGTGAATATTTTTGTGAGTGTAAAACAGTCATTCGAAATATCTAACTTTATTATCACGAAGAAAGCAGACCAAGGAAAAATTCTTGCATTATCTTGTGGACGTGGTTTGGTGAGGACGTTGCGTTACTTGGATGGCAAGACAGAGACGACTTCCTGTCTCCACGTCTTGTGTCCTACGGTTTGAAATTACGTCTATAAAGGAAAATGGCTTATTTTTGGCTCATGATATTGATTCTAATATGCATATTTCTGAATGAATAGCTATATGAACTTGTTTTTCTAAACTGCTTGTTTCACATACATCTTATGTCCTGTCAGGCTTAGCATGTGGCATGACAAAATGATGTTTGTTCAAATAATAAAATAAAATTTTAAGTAGAACCAGACTGTGGTTTACATACCAAGGCGTAGTTGCATAAAATTTTGGAGTTATCTTTTTAAAAGTGATTCCGTTTCAGATTATGTTCCTCACATGAACGAAAATTATAGTTGCTGCCACATTAAAAAGGTGCTTTAATACGGGTTATTACCTAATGTAACCCGGCCCAAACCATTTCAAGCATTATTGAATCATCTTTGGAGTTTGCCTAAACATATCAATTTTCTGCTTCTTCATTTGTGTTCATTTTAATTTGCTTTTAAAAGCTTGACTGTTAAGGTTGACTTGTTCACGAGTCCTCGCAAAAATTTCCTTAAAAAATTCTGTTTTTTTTGCTGGTATTTTTTCTGCTTTATTTTGATGTGAATAGAATCAATCAAATGGGCTTTTTATGAAAAATTATCTAAACTTCTTCCAGTTTTCCAACATATCAACCAAATAGTTTTTACGTGGTAAAATAGTTTTTTGTATGCATATGCGAAAAGAAGTTCATTACACTGAATAAATTTAGCTTTTTGAAAGAGAATAGATTGTTTTAATTGGTAGATGTTACAGTACCAAATGCACTATATTTTGCAATAAATTGCACTAAACAACCGCTATTTTCTTGTTTGTTAAATTAGAGGACAGACGAAGAACATGACAATAGAGAAATTAGTGAAACACTATTTAGTCGACACGGTAAGAGACAGCGTGTCCAGGGGTGTTGACGACCTTGGTGAGGGTGGCTTCTCTGAGAGGTTGAGCAACAGAGGAGTAAGCAACTGGAGAAGAAAGAGCAACATTGTTGTGGCTGATGACGTTGGAGTATCCGAGGGCGTTGACTGGGTGGCCAATGACGCTGGAATATCCGAGGGTGCTGATTGGTTGTCCGACAACGTTGGAGTATCCGAGGGTGCTGATTGGTTGTCCGACGACGTTGGAGTATCCGAGGGTGCTGATTTGTTGTCCAACAACGTTGGAGTATCCGAGGGTGGAGATTGGATGTCCAACAACGCTGGAGTATCCAAGGTTGGATGGAACGACAGAGGTGACAATACCACGCTTCTTCCTTCCGGAGCGGGCAAGAGCTTCTTGGTGAGCAACGGCGTGGGCGGCTCTGGCTTGAGCAACCTCTGGGGTTTCTTGTGGAGCAACTGGGGCAATCAATGGAGCAGCAACTGGACCAGCAACTGGGCCAACTGGAAGGTCGTTGGAAGCAACACGGAAACCATCATGTCCAGCGGTGTATTCTACTCTGACTTCCTTTCCTGTTAAGTTCATTATAAAGATTTTTTTATTAGTTTGTCTGAAAATCGAAACTGCATAAACAAGATTTGAATCATGAATTACGGTATAACCTTCGGGGTTGACGTAGGCGTAACTTCCGCGAACGTTTCCGGCAGCATCACGGACGGCAGCATGGGCTTGTCCGGGGTGAGCATATCCGTATGAAGCTTGACCGAGCTCATCTTGAGCGTGGTACTAAAAATACAGGAAAATTCACTGTAATGTCATCGCAAATATTTTCATGTATTAAAAGAAGACATGTCATCGATAAACTGCTCTTACTTGGGTCTTGGTGGCAACGGTTCCAATAACGGCTGGGGAGATAATTTGTTGGGTAAGTGGGTGACCGCTGTAAGCGATGGCACCACCGTGATATCCTCCCAAAAGTCCGTAGTTGTTGACGAGGTATTGGGGGTTGGCGCTGGCAGCAGCCAAGACAGTAGCGAGAACGACCTGTATTACAACAATTAAAGTTAATAATGCACTCGCTTTGAATTCCTAAAAAATTCCCTTGATATTTCGAGGCTTTTTGAGACAATTGTTCCCATTTCATTACAATTGATTTTTTCTACTTACGAAAACCTTCATGATGAACAGTTGGTCAGATTTGTGCTTCTTACTGGAGTTAAGGAAAGGTAGTGATGTGACGGTCTATTGTCCGAAATCCTTTTATACTGACCATGAAAATGTCCAAATGCCCTGCCCACCCAAACGGTCCAATGGTGTGGCAAATGGTGGCACATCTCACATAAAAAATCGTTCGCTTCATTTTTTGATCCGCTTTGTCTATTATATCATAATATGTAAGTAATTCATTATTTCAAGAAGCAAAAGACGAGTTTGGAGCAGGTTAGCGGAGCTGCCCTTTTTCCACGTGAAAAACGTTTCCCAGAGGCTCCTAGACACATGAAAATTCGGCCATACTCATAATAGGCTTGACATGCTTTCGCATTACTACACTCATATTTTTTTAGATTATTCCATTGCTTGACTGTTGAAATTGTATACCCCAAAGCGTGCGTCAATTGCATAATGGCAATTAATGCTGATCTCATTTTTAAACAACGTGGCAATAACTTGCCTAGTATGTGCTAACGTTGGATAAACTATCTATCAGGTCCGAATCAAACTGTCCATTTGCCATTTTTCTCTTCTTCAACATCTTTGCGAAAGAAGCCATGTTGTTTCTTTTTCGTTCACCATGCCATACGACTACGAGTAGCCATGATGGATTGTAGTAATTTGTAGTAACGAATGAAAAAATGCCACGGTGCGTGCATTGATCGCTTAGTTTTTTTGCTACAAATCTTGTATTGAATTTCTGTACTTGCACCATTACATAGAGTCAAATCCTATAAAAATTGATCATTAATCGCTCTATCATCTTAATTCACAGCGTCATCCTTTGTAATTTGCAAAGATTCCAATGAATGTTCATGTGCAGTGTATGTCCAGAATTTTTTAGTCAGAATTGTATGTATAGAGGCTGTATTTACAATCCCTGTGTAGTGCAACAATTTGTATAATTTAAGATCAAAATCTTAATCCTTTTTGGGTGACGCTTACAGGTACTTGTCTACAATTTCATTATTGGTGGGATCGTCAATTGATTGAGACAAACGCAATATACCAATACCAATACATACAGCGTGGCAAATGCACATGGACATTTGCAATCCTGGAATGCTAAGGTGTAATTATAACTAACTTTAACTATAGTATTTACAAATCGATGTCCCATGATCAACAATTAGTTTTTTTACTTTGCAGAAATTCCCTTTGCTCTCCGTATCTATTTTATTTGTATAATTTCTGTTAATTGATAAAATACCTTTAGGTCGATTGATCATTGCAAAAATCGCATTTTTGTCTAAAAGGTTTTATGGAACGCATTTTTACAAGAAGTACACATAAAATATAAAATGCAGATGTTTTTAATTGAATTCAAGTCAAGGGGTCTGTTCTATTCAGCAGTTTCGCATCTGCAATATAAAATAGTTTCTGGGTGGGTGGGGTAATGAAAGTGGTGAAAATGTTGTTTGCCTCTTCTTGTGTGAAGCAGCACACAAGAGACAAGAATGCGAATGCCTACGATGCATACAGGTATACAAATAGCATCACATTCTCCGTGGCCAAGTTGAAAAATATTTTAATTTCCAGTATGGGGTGTAGAATTAATTAATCGAGTCTTGGACAGTGACAAATATGTTTATAAGACTTCAACCATCAGTAAAGCCAAATACGAGTAGTAGAAAGAAGATTTAAGAAACAGGTATATTGAATTATTGAATCTCTGTCAGTCAATAAAACATTAAGACGAATGTTACACAACAATCGGGCCAGTAGCACGGCTTTACTCCACCCAGTTTTTCAAGGTTACCTTCTTTTGTAAATTTGCGAGCCGTTGTTTACGCGTTTACACCACGACAGTAGGTTTGCCGTGCAGACCATTAACACAGCCATAAAAATGAGTATTCATGTTCATGAGTATAGAAGTCAAAGCCTGATTACCGGAGGTACATAAAACATTCTGACTGAACTGAAACCAAATCTATCATCTAAAGATGATGATGCAGGGTAAAGAATATTTTTTCATTAGAGAAAAATGTTTGATATTGGCTATTCCAATGGATGAAACTTTTATTCTTTTTAGACAATAAAATTTCGTTATCGATTATTTCGAAGATTTGAATTAGCTATTAGTCTTATTTCCTTTTTTTCATAACATGCTTACCAATTAAATATCTCGTTGTACATTCCCATCCCCACACGTGTAGTTTTCTTTGAGAAAACGTAACTTGCTTTCACCTCACTCCTAAAATTTAACTTCAATTAAAGTTAGCATTCAACTTAGGTTCCATGCAAATTCATCAGTTTTTATGGGATAGGCATTGATCATTTAGGAATACTTAGTTTCATCTTCATCAGGAGTACATTCAAGTTTTAGAATTTGCAACTAGCTAAGAAATTTCATCATAGTTGATAAATCCTATTCAAAATGTGATTCAATACACTGATAAAAGTCTTGGCTTGGCTCTGGCATTTAGTCTTTTAGCTTCTTTTGATCTTCATATTCACACCATTCAACAGCATGTAACAAGATCCTGAAACAATCCCGAAATCCTGAGGCGTGGGCTCGTCCGTAGTTTTTTGCACGTTACTAAAGATGCACTAGCATCAACGAACTAAACTACTATTACATTACTTGTTTTTGTAGGGTTGAACGGAGCAGTGTCAAGTGTAAAAAACTGTTTACCATTTATGTGCATCAAACCCATAGCCTTAATAAAAAAAGATTGCCTAAAATATCGTTTGCGTTCTTCTTGAAGAGATTAAAATGAATTGCTATGTAATTTCGTACATTGTAATAAATATATGAGTCTTTATGAAATGTCCAGCACAATGAGTGCATGTCCAGTAAAAAACATGTTTAGCGAAAACAGTAATTATATTTGGACAAAAAATGCATATTCAATACACCATTAAATTAGCATAAATGAATCAATTTATGATTGATAACTTATAATGAATAGCTCTGCTTTGAAATGTACTGTACTATTAGACGGCTGAATTTTATTTTTGATTTTTTTCGACGATCACGCCAATTGATTCGTGGCTACAGATTCAAAAACATATATTTACAATAAATACATATTATGTAATGAATAATGAACTAGAATTAAAACAATATAATTAAGTATCACATTATCTGGTTAAGAAAAATAACTGTCACGGAAGATGTGATGTACGAGTTTACAAACTGATAATTTTTTCTATTGTCATCACAAAAAGATAGTAAACCGAAATATCTTAAATGGACAACTTTTTCTCGATACCATTCTTTATGCATTTTTTCTCTGCCAACGTGTTCATTAAATCTATAAGTTAAACCGTCACTTAGCTTAGTGAACTTTTGTGGGCATTCGGTATGGCGTAAAAGGCTACAAATAAATTAGGTTATGGGATACCTTTGGTGGTGGTGGTGTTAACGGCAAAAATAACTTAAGTTAATTGAATATCATATTGATAAAACCATAATATGTATAGCATTTGGAATTATTATCTTATAGAACCTCGGAAGAAAAACACAGCACCAAAATATTTGGTAATAAAATTAAATCATCAAAGTTACAATCCACGCACTCAACGCAGAGTTTAAATTCATTTGCTTGTTTTAAGGCAGCATACTGAGACACAATGGTTATTAATATTGAAGAAATTACAGTCAAAATGCACTTTGCCCACACGTCTGAATTTTTTTTAGCTCGGTGTTAACCATAATTGAGAAATCATTAAGTTAAATATTTTGTACAGGCAATTAATCGAAATCAACTACACACTTATTTTTATAAATAACCATAAAAGAAGTCACTTTTACCCCTACATTTTTTGGCACAGGTCATAAAGCCAAAGCTGCTGTATACTGAATTGAATGGAAGTTGCTTGCTTCATCTGCACCTAGCTTTTTTATAATTTACAGGATTACTAAATTTTGCACTCTAACTCGCGTCATGGCTGATGGAATGGGGAAAAATGGCAATAAGATGGGAACAGAAGCTTTGCGAAACTAAACAAACAATTTCCTATTTTATAAGTTAATCGAATCATTTTCTTAAAAATCTTGTCAAAATACGTCGCCTGGCTCTTCATTCATAATCAAGTTAAGTCTCATAAGTATTTTGCTATTATACATTTTTACATACATACACATACGACAAAGTACAAGTCATACTTAAACAGGATTTTCAAAAATGTAACATTATTTTTTGAAATTTGACTACATTGTTGTGTAATAATAAATACAAATACAATTAAATATTTTATTAGCAATTTTCTCAAACTAGCAGGTAGGTAAAAATCAATGAAATTTAAAATGAAAAGGACCAGAGTTTGCAAAATGGAAATGAGTAAATGGATTGAACCCTTGGCCATGGCCACCACTTTGTCCTTCAGGATCAAGAGGATCTTCACCTTGATCAAACTTGGCCCTTTTCTCAGGGTCTGTAAGTACTTCTTTTGCAGCTGCGATATCAATAAACTTTGCCTCTGCCTTCTTCTTTTCATCACCGTGATAGCTGTCTGGATGCCATTTCTGAGCGGCTTTCCTATACGCCTTAACTATTTCTTGTTTGGAAGCGGACCGTTTTACACCTAAAATTTTATAATAATCACGTCTTTTGGATTGCTTTTGCAACTTTTGAGCCCGTTGCATTCCATCTCTGGCTCTTCTGTTGTCGTCGTCTAATTCTAAGGCTCTTCGGTAATCCTCAATAGCTGCAAAAAGTATTTTTATTACAAGACTGAAAAGGTAAAACTAAAAGCAGTAAAATTTCATCTAGGGTTTGTGCATACCTTCAGCAAAGAGATCATTCAGCAAGTAGGCTTCAGCTCTATCACATAGAACTTCTACTTCTTCACGACTCAGGAGGGCTTTGGAACACTGATCAACAGCAAGTTCTCCTTCACCATTTTTCATGTGACACCAGCACATTTTGTGACGTAATTTCCATTCAACAATTGGAGGCGTGTGGGTGTCAACCTTTAGCGCCTACGATAATGAAAAATATATATTTTTAGAAAGCGTCCTTTTCAATATTCCAATATACATACATTACTTTACATTATGACCAAGAAAAATTGACTCAAATTACCTTTTTAATGTCAGTAACACAATCTCCAAACTGCTCTTTCTCTCCTTCCGCATTTGCGTCTTGCATATGCTTATCTAATTTCTTCAGTTTTTTGTACAGAGGGAAACAATGTTTGTGTTCCGGATCTAATTTCAGACATTCACGAATTTCTCTCAGGGATTCTTCCACATCTCCAAGTTGATACAATAAGGAACTTAGGCGATACAGTCCATCGGTGTCATCCATTACAAGTTTGGTTGTAAAACGGAGATCACTTAT
The DNA here is from genome assembly GCA_034693345.1 of Entomobrya multifasciata. Classification (NCBI taxonomy): domain Eukaryota; kingdom Metazoa; phylum Arthropoda; class Collembola; order Entomobryomorpha; family Entomobryidae; genus Entomobrya; species Entomobrya multifasciata. The sequence continues at coordinate 1,885 of JAQFXM010004509.1, read as the reverse complement.
GGCATGCTGGGCGTCTCCTAATGTCATGTAACAGTCCGATCTCATTCGTCGGAGTGAAGGGTCCCAAGGGCAAGTTTCAATTATCCTACTTAGGAGATCAACGGCTGTATGACAATCTTGGATGTCGACGTAGTACTGGGCTTCGTCGAGGTCGCGCATCGCAGCATCCACAGCGGCATAACCCGTCGTGGCGTCCATATTATGTGGTTCTTTTCTCAGCTATAAATCCACACAAAAATAACATGATTAGTTTACCAAAAATCAGTACTCATCCAGCAAACATACACGCAACCGTATCAATTCTTTACTATAGTTTTACTTACCACATTTTCATAATCAATATGTGCTTTGTCTAAGTGACCCTGCTTCAGCAGTAAATTAGCTCTTTGAAGCACGGCTGGTGTGAAGTCAGTTTTGATGTCAATCACTTTATCCAAGTCTTTCAGAGCTTGGTTGTATTTCCCCAATGCTAAGAAAACGAGTGCACGTTTGAAATATATTTGATAATTATCTGGATCGCCTTCCACAGCTGCATGAAAATGTGTTAAAGCATCAGAGAACTGTCTGTTTTCTAGATGAATCCGACCCATTTCTAAATGCTTCTGGACATCTGCTGCTCCGCTATTGACACCTAGAAAGCATAAATAAAATTAAAAGTAAGTACTTTAATTGCCATGCTGGATCTTTCACCAAAGATCAAAAACTACTGATTCAATTCTTACCTGGACATGATATTATGCTTAGCCACGACACCAAAACGGCTAACACGTCAATTTTCTTTTGGGGTAGTTCTATATACATTTTTACTGCTATATTCTACCGAATCACTAAGAAAATTCTTCACAAGAGGAACTTGCACCCAGGCAAGTTAACGGGGAGTTTTTTAAAGCACTATAAATACAGAAACCACAACCGCACTATCAGTTCCGGAGTGCGACAAGGCAAGGACGACTTTCTTTACCACCTACAAGAAAAAAGACAATGAGCATTGTTTTTAAACCAATTAGATGTCCACGTCAACAAAATGAATTGTGGCATTTCAGTAAGCATGAATAGTTACACGCAGCATACAAGTAAAGGAAAGTAAACAAAAATTGAGATTTGTAGTTCAAGCAAAAACTTCCAATTGACTTTCTACTTAAAGCCTTCCATGAAATTAATCTTTGAAACGTTAGTACAGTGCTAACTTGACAATTTTGTTATCTTCTTGTGTACACAAGCTACTTGTGTCTGAGTATGAGGCTACTTCGTTCTGAGAATATTTACATGTCGAAACTGACGACTGGATTACACAAACGAAATTAAATGAACGTTTTTAATTATTGGAATACGTACGGGTAAAGTTATTACTATGACAAGACATGTTAAAGGGTCTGCAGTTGACACAGTTGAGTGACACCAACTTTTATACAATTTCATGTAACTATTTCGGATTAATTCAGCTGTTTGACTTTGACTGGATATTATGCAAGCTCAATGCGGAACAAAACATGTAATTTTAAAATACTAAATTGACTTTACCTTCTGGCCGGAAACATTCCCCTGAAACCCTGAACAAATATTTTGGGAAACTTTCGTTCAGTACTTTTCAAGATAACCATTTTCACCAAAAACCCGAGTAAAAATGCATTTTTGTTCAGATGGAAAATCTTGTACGGCTTGTTAAAAACAAATCACTTGTCTTGTCGCACAGCCTACACTGCACTAAGTACACGTAGTATAAAGAAGTAGACACGAGGACACAATATAATAGTGATGTGTTTTTTCAATAGGTTTGGTTGTTAGGTATTTTTGGTCGAAATCCAAGTCCAGTCTCTGATGTCTGATTGATGCAGATGAATCTTTTCAAGCTATGCATATGAAATGCACTGACTGATGTGATAGA
>JAQFXM010004508.1:0-16977 GCA_034693345.1 Entomobrya multifasciata | reverse complement strand
CACCAGCCCAGCAGCAAAACCAGCTTCCCATCATAGTGACCAGTGTAGACGATGAGGTTGTCCAAGTCACGTCAATGGGAGCAGCTGTCAAGTTCCAGCAGAAGTCACCAAAACCGAAGATGGGAGAACAGTTTGACTTCAGAGGATGGGAGGGTGACCCATCATATTTACCAGTGTTTGGCAATCAAGTTTTAGGAGCCGTCAGTCCAGCTGCCTTGCTATGCAGTGCATTCCAACTACTGCAGTTGCAACGGTGGGAGGGTCCCACCTATTTGAAGTTACCACACGAAACGTGGTCATCATCAGTTGCTGCTGCACCCGAAAAAGTTGAGCTGAGTCTGGGGAAGCGTTTTGGCAACATGAAGTTGTCCAGAAGAGATGGCAAGGTGCAGACTGCACTTGTCAAGATGAAGAATGGGGAAATCCTGTGGCCTATTCAACGGCTATTCCTAATGGAGACTGTTCTTTCCAGTGCTGAAGGAGATAACAGTGAAGAAATTGCGGATGAAGCTCAGGAAGCAGTGAAGGTCATGGAGGAAACTCTGGAGGGACCTTTGGAGGCGTTCCCAACATCTCGAGTTTGGAGAAAGCTGTGGAAGCCTGATAGGCTAATTTTAAGATTTATTTTATGATTTATTTTGTAAAAACTGTATGATTTGTTTTTTGATTATGATTTTTGTTTGAATTGTTGTATATTATTTGATTTATGTATGTATGCATTTGTTTTATTTTGTTGCATTTCCTCCACTTTCTCCGGAAATGCAAGATGGGAGTGTGAGAAATGGAGGGAATGTGAATTCCTTTGCGTGCTTGTAGCACTGCTTTTTCTTTTGGGCGGTGTGCCTGTTTTTTCTTGCATGCAGGCGGGCTAGAATGTGAGCTGCGTCTCACCATTTCTCTGTCACTTGCTTCTTGCATTCAGCCTCGTGTAGAGTAAAGTATTTTTTGAGTGTGATTGAATTTTGATAGTGTGCTTTATGGAAATAAAGACATATTTTAAAGTTTAATTAATTGTTTTGAGGTGTCTTCCGGTTTACTTTGCTGATGTAACAGCGTTCATCCTGTGATTCGAGCTGAATCTTCTGAGTTTTTTGTGTGTATTTTAGTGTTTTTTGGATTAGTTTGGCACATTCTCATCTCCTCCACATTTCGTCATCGTAGTAGATAGGAAGACAGAGGAGACATTGTGGCCAACCTTTTTTCCATTTCCAACACATAGTATGAATATTATTATGTTGTGTGCGAGTGTTATGTTATGTTATGGACTATGAAAGAGATGACCTATTCTATACTCATATGCTTTTTGGTGGTGCTGATGTGAATTCAAGTTTTTTTTGTGACGCTGATCACACTGGTGATATGATGTTTCTACGTTCTTTTTTTGTAGCTTGTTAAGCCTGTGGGAGATAATAAAAAACGAATTGTAGTATTTGTTGTGATGTGAGTATTTCTGCACCGAGCACACGAACATTTTTGTTTTACTACAAGTTATAGTAGAGCAGAAAATAAAACAAGTATCCCACCATCATCATCGTCGAATCAACCATTCATCCATATAAAATATATCGACAATAACCTGCATGCATGCAATCTTCTTTGCAAAAAAGTAATCATCGTAAAAAATCTCTTCCTTACAAAAACATGCATCATTCTATTATGACCGTCATATCATTAATGCATATTACATTTTTTCCTTTTGATTTGATTCACTTCTGTAACTGAACTTTTCGAAAACCAGTATATGATTTATGATAATACATGGAACGAGACGACGTAAAAAATGCCATGACGATTATATGTATATGCATGGCAAGGTTGAATGTTGAGAATTATTAGTAAAAAATGAAGATATTTTTTTGTGAGCAAAATAGTATCAATTCACAAAATGATAAACATGCTGAAATATGCCGTGGTGGTGATATGATGGTGTAATCTACAAATTATTAAACCACGAATATGTATATTTATGAAAAATTTAATGAATATGTAATTATTATAGAGCTAGATATTTTTTGCATGTAATGTTTATATGTAGGTATTATATCTTTGGAATGAATGCCTGCCTGCACTGCACATGCGGAATTCCTAGATAAAAAATGGGACTTGAAAAATGTTGCAGAGAGCATTCCAAACAAAAACATTTTGTAGAGAGGGTTGCGTTTTTATACATACAAAGGTCAAACTAAATTGCTATGTGATTACGCTTTCAGCCATAATATGTTTTTTGGATTGTGGGTCGGTCGTGTTGTGTTGTAATCGTAACGGACTTGACATTCAGTCATCACTTACAGCAAAAGATCACTAATGCAAGGCTTTTATCTCTCTCTAAACGTTTCTCATCTATAAAAAAAAATAACAAATAGGAAGAAAAACTCACCTCTTCAATAAAAGGACTATATAGATCTTATTCAATCTTCTAATGTTCTTTTTGCTCCCAATAGTCCCAATCCATTTCCATTAATTTGTTAACCCATCTAATCAAAATAACATTAAAAGCCTTGTTTTTTATCATTATGTCCATTAGAGTAAATATACGTAATAGTATTTTTTTACTGATTACATATTTTCTTAACATTTATATTTATAACGTTCAATAGCGCAGTTGGCGACTGAACCTTCATTTCTTAACCTGAACAATCCTCACAATATCATATTATGTTGATGGATAAAAAACGTTATGCATTTCTTATAATTTAAAACTATGATACAAAATAAAAACGTTTGAACGCATTTCTCCGAATGATTATTTCTAATAAATAATTCATCAATCATCATACTGATTAAAATGTGTGTCATATTTATAGACAAATTTTCGTAAGAAAATTCCTGCGTAATAACATATTCATTCATCAGTGAATATTTTCATAAATCATAGGGAACTACGTAGATTATTAACAACGTAAACGTTCTGAAGAGCAATGAAAACTTTGGAAAGGGAAATGTCGCCAAGTTCCATTTTCAAAAAAACATCATCCATGTTTATAACCTTTGTTCACATAACCTTCAACAACGCAATGACGTAAAGAAGTACATGAGTGTAAAAAAGCTGTTGTGATTCTCTGATGACGATGATGAGAGGAGTAAAATCGATCGGACGTTCTCATAAAATACAACTTCTCAATTGGAAAGGTCTCAACAGAATCAAAGCCAAAATACAAAAACGCACAGTATCATATATTGAGATAGCTATATAGACGTAAACTTTTGTTAAACTGGCAATGTTGCAGTGCTATAAAGCAAGTGGTGAAACATGAAGGAACAGCATTGGAGCAGAACAGTCAGACGGTTGGATCTTCCTTACATGAAAGGAAGGGATTCATCGTGTCGTAAATGTTAAAAGCGATGAGAATGAGAAAATGAAAAGGAAAGAGTAAAAAGGATGAAGGAAGGTGAAAGCAAAGCACTAACACTACAGTGTTTATACAAAACAGCTTTCTTTTTTGCTTTGAGAATCATCACTGTGCTCTGTGTGTACACTTTACACAATGTATTTGCACTCTACTACATGCTGTGTGTGGGGAGGATATCATTCTTTCTACTTGATTTTTGCTCGGTTAGCTCATGATCATGCTACTGTGCAGTTACATTAAATGTTATGCAAAGGAAAAGTGTATGGATGAATTCAAATGTCTTGTTCTGCTGAATTGGATTTAGCTACACACAGAAATAGAGAACAAAACTTTTGTAAGAGCGAAAGAGAGGAAATGTTATGCTAGTTTTGTTGAAAGTTGGAATTCTTTTTCCCGATTAGATTAGATATACGCACAAACAAACATTGGATATTACAGACAAGCAGACAGTGTACATGTTTACATGTTGAATATATTTATAATGCAGATTAGTTTTACAAATTTTTACTTTCACTCTGAAAAGATTACTGTGTATGAAGAAACACGAACAACATGTATATAAATGAGGAAAAAAAGGATATAGATTTTGTTGTTGTTGGGAGAAAAAAGTGCCATTATATCAGGAAAAATGAAAATACGTATATAAATTTCCTAATAAAATTAGTTATTTTTAATTCTGCCAAAAGTAATACTCAAAAAGTACAAATAAACATGTATACAAAGCAACAACGATAAAAAGCTTTAATTTTAGTTCAATAATAAAGATTAGGCCAAGTTGTGCTTCTTTCGGGAATACTCAAACGTGCACAAGAAAATTTGCCAAATAGTCTTTAAAACAAATTTATAAAATTGCTGTGTTGTTTCAGCGCTAATAAAAATTTAAAGATTTTAATTTAAAATTACTACTACTACTCTAAAATGGCATCCGCTGGGAGTACTTCCGGTGAAGGTGGCCTTTCTTCAGGCACTTTCACCACAACCACGCTGAACATGGAAAACTGTTCCTTGGCTGCTGCAACTAGCTTATGCGAGCTGGCCAACAGTGTGAAAGTATATCAAATATAAACCAAAATGACCATAAACATTACTCTTACAAGAATAAAAAATTATTTTCACTCAATAAATTCATATCGTATCTATTATTATTGGAAAAAAGTATTGTCATTTTAAGCCATTTCCTTTTTCACTGTTGTTGCTATCTCAGCAGGAAAGACAAGGCATGTGGATATTTGGCGAGACTGAGTCCAAGCGTCGAGTGATCATCATCGAGAAGAAAAACGGTTCCTATGGTTTTACACTTCAGGTAAAATGCAATGTGCCGTTTTACAACATGCATATTCATCCCAAACCACATGCATTCTCTTCTAATATTCATATTTCAAAAAAATCAAAAAAACATATTCAGCACGTGCTGTTCAAGAATCACATACCTACACATGCAAACTTATTCCTTTACATACTTTGTTTCTTTAGCCAGAATGCGATCGCAACGCAACACAAAGTTTCAAAACGATAATGTAATCTATTAATAGCGTTCAGTTTTAGTGAACAGCCACAATCCCAACACACACATAAACCACACAACTAATAACGAAAAAAAGTCGAAATTTTTTGGCAGCAGAATAAGGACATCTGTAGACGCATAATCTCATCCCAATCCAAGTCATTTCCCATCATCCTCCGTCCTGTCCCCATCTCCACTATTCTTGAACTCCGCATTGCACCGCGCACTAGTCTTCGTCTTGACTTGACTGTGTACTGCACTGCTCCTACTGTATTTTACTTCCATCATTTCCTCCAATTCCCAGACACAAAATTTTTCATGATATCCTGTTCCAATGTCTTTTACTTTATTTTATTGCTTCCTTGCATGCCATTCTTTCATGTACACTTTCTGCCATTTATTACACAGCTTATCTTATTCCCAACATCTCATCCTCCTTCATCAAGTCGTTCGAAAAACGCAAAAATAGTACAAACTACAACATTGGTAGACCGTAACGCGCCGATTAGGGCTCTCCAGTGTATACTATACTGGTTCGTTTCCAAAGTCAATACCGTAAATTACACACCAAATGCAATACAGTAACAAGATGGAGTAAAATAAAAAATGGCCATTTATTGGAAACTGACACACTAATAGCAAAAATGCAATGTAGAGTACACAGAAAAAGTTCAATTTAATGCGCAGTATCATTATGACACGGGGAGTGTACACAGTTGAAACAGGTGCAACTCTCCCAACACATGTTAAACATAGCACTTCAGTTTTAACGACCTTTTAATTCACAGACACATGTCATCATCCTAATTACAGCGATAGACAATTTGGGATTTCCTTCATTGATTTTTTAAAACTTGTTGTTCAGACGACAAACTTTCTTAACGATTGAAATCATCATTAATGCTCTATTATTACGAATTGTCGGTAAATCTACAGAGTTACGGAGTGCGATACAAACATGGCAACCGTGAAACTGATTTCATTACTTATGTAAACGCAGTGGAGAAGGACGGTGCTGCGTATGCTGCTGGACTCCGGGAAGGTAAGACAAAAAATTTATCTTAATTATACCACAAACTAAAGATAAGCAAATACACTAAAACTCATATGCATAATATACATTTTGTTACAGGAGACGTTATTTTGTCGATTAACGGCCAGAACATGGCGAGGGTAGAGCACAAAAGCTTGGTTAGCTACATCCGCAAGTGCCCTTTGCACTTGAAAATGGTCGTTGTGTCGGATGAGCGTGCAAGAAAAGTAAGTCATCAACTCTTCTCGAATATCATTTTTAATACCACCCACACATTAATGAATCATATCAATGATTTTCACAGGTGGAACTACACATGCGCTATGTACATCTTCAAAAGAAGCTTCAAGATAAAATACGGGAGCTTGAAGACCTCCAACGAAAGGAACGTGAAATTTTATCTGGAGAATTAGAATCTCATCGTCATAGCAACAGTCCCAGTCCCTTGGCCGGTCCTTGCATTGCCGCTGCTGCGAAAGTGTGCTGTTTCTGCCCACCCTCTAAAGCGGAAAAGCTTGAGGCCAAGGAGAAATCGAAATCAATTGGCTCAACCAGTGGTGCCGGTGAGAGAATGCTTCATGGGAAAGAAAACATTTTGTATTATGATTGCTATCGAAAGAGTCAAAGTAGCAGAGAGCTACACAAAGAGCAAAACTCCAGTATTGGTAAGCTAACTACCACAACTCAAAAGGCGTCTAGTGGAGGTGACATCATTACAATAAGTAATTCTTCAAACATTAGTCTCGTGACAAGTTCCAATTCAATGACAAAAGTCAATTCAGCAATGACAACGCAGCCTCAGTCACAGCAACACAGACCAGGCTGTTATCAATACCATGGAGTCAGTGGAAACAATGCTTCAACCTGTGGAACGCCACCAGCGTATGGTTCGCAGCAGCCTCCAAACAGCCAAAATCCTAATGTCGCTGGTAGTGATATATCTAGTAATGCTGGTGGGTATACTTCAGATTCTGCTCAAAAATTTAATTCCTCATCTTCCTCAAAACCAAAATCTTGGGATAATTTAATGGGAACCAAGAGTTTTGGTGGTTACGGATTTGGTTTTGGGTACGGCTATTTTCCCCAGCGTCATGCAGGCCCGGAAGGCACTTCCGGATATCATGTAATTCATCCCCATCACCATAATCATCATACACACTGTAGCAACCACACCCATTCCAATTACTACAAACAAAACAAAGCACAACAAAATGCTGCCGCATCAGGAATACCTTTGGGTGTTCCACCCCCTCCAGGTTCATCTTCTGTACTCCCACCCCCCTCATCAAACCCTGCATATGGCGGTGGCAATGCAGCTTGTTCAGCTGGTCACCATCGTTACCATGCTTATCCCACAAGGAACTCTGCAGGCGCTACTGTAAGATCGCCATTCTCCGTAACTGCGGGATCCCTTTCCCATGGTGACCCAAATAACTCAGGTGCCAACTTTAGGACCCTCCCTCTCCCAAAATCTTCCACTTCAAGAACTTCAGATAGCAGTAGTGGCGTATCTCCCAAAATGGAAAAGACGCTATCTGATTCAAGTTTAAACAGTGAACACCACAAGGATTTCCCAAAGGCGATGAGTTACTTTCGAACAAGTGAAAATGAAGACACGCATTACTCTAGTGAAGATGAATATGATCAGTATGCTACTGAATCTAGCTATGAAGGGAAGAGGATTTTTGTTTAATTGAAAATTTAATTAGTAAACAAACTGTTACATGAGGATATGATATGAGTCATTTTTGGCAGGAATGGATCTCTTAAAAATTATCTTGTCGCGGTCGGTCTTTATAGTCATATTCGCTGGCTGTAGTTCATTAATCAAGTTTCATTACCTTTAGATTTCATAAGTTCATAAATAATACTTTTAAAATAGCGTCCATAGTAACCACAAAGTGGTGACAACGCATGAATTTTAAGCGGATAAACTAATGAAAAAGTTCCTTACTAAGATAATTATTAATGAGCGCACATTTTTGCGCAAATTTTAGCAACGAGATTTCATAATACGAAATTTAAAAATTGAAAACTCCGATAATTCATTTTAAAAACCCTGATCCCTAGAAACAGTATTAAGAAGTTAGTTTGTTAGCTTAGCAAGTTATTTGGTACTTAATCATCGAATTAAAAAGTGGAATTTAGATGCGAATGTACAAAAACAACTTCCTTCAACTTTTGTGCCATGATTTTTCGAAATCTCGTAAATATATATGATGAATATAAAAATGATGCGAGTTACATGCACCAGTACTACATATTACTCAGTTAATCACGCATGTCGGATTTCATTCATTGTTTCCTTTTATAAAATAAAGTTGAAGATTCTTTCAAAATTACTTGACACTAGAAATTTTAATTTTATTATCACTAATCGGATTCAGGTGAAAATGGATCTCAAATGCATACCTTATATCATTCATCATCATTATCAAATTATCATATCATCATCATAGGTAAATGAAAACGTTTTGTACTTGCGCAATCATACCGGTACGTAAAATAGTCATGTTATGCGATGCAAAGCAAAGCAAAATCAACTTCATTCAACCAACCAACTCATCATATTTCCGTTTCCGGTTGTACAAGCCAGGTTTGAACTTGATCAGATATGCATAGCCTGGATCCTGGATCGGGTAATCATTCATGGAAAAGAAAACGACTTAAAAATCACAGAATGATGATTAGTTTTAAGTCTCCGTCTGTCTCTGTCTGTCTAAATTTTAGACTCTAAACCTTCCAATGCAATGCAATCCTAGCTGGAGCACCATAACCAAACCATGCTGAGATTTGGGATTCCATTTACAAAAACTCATTGAAATGTCGCATTTGAGCCGAAACCAGCAGCGGTGAATGGGGCTACAAAGATATATATACTGTTTTCGTTTCATGCAAACAGATAAAGTAAACAGTTGAGTTAAGATTGTGCTCTTCTGTCCATTGTTTTCATACCTGTCAAAGTGTCATCGTTCGTCAAGAAAGTTGTACTCAGTTAAATTGATTACCATATTGACATTGCCAATGTTACAGACATTTTACAAATAAAACTAAATATCTTGAATCAAGATTCTTGATTGCTCTTCATTACATCACCTGTTGTACATTTACTGACGTAATTTTAGTTTGACTGTTTGTTAGTTTTTTTGTATTTGATGATCAACTTTCTGGATCAATATGAGTTGCATTTTAAAACCAATCGACCAAAAGTTTCCTGTGATTAATCTACCTGATTCTGATGTTGTAAGCGTGGGTAGAGGTCCTACTACAAGAATTAAAGAGGCTCGCTGTTCCAGAAATCAGGGTAAGAACAAGTGAAGTATAAGTGCGTCTTATTTTTTGCGTATTAACTTCCATTCCGTCTAAATGAGCATGCATTGTTTGTAACTTACTACAGTGGAATTCAAAGCGAACTACAAAGCACATACAGTAAGTGTCAAACAAGTTGGGCCTAACGAATCAGCTTTAAATGGTACACCAATCGGGATTGGAATAGAAGAAGTAGCCAAGGAGAATGATACAGTGGACATACTGTTTGGACAATACAGGTACAAAGTTGTTTTTGAAGGACTGCCCCCACTAGAACCCACTGGAGAAAAACCAGCTAAGGTTCCTAAAATGTTCTTAAACGGGGACGTGTTTAAGAAGGACAACCTTTTACCGAAAACTGGAGAATGGACATCGAAAGGGGATCTGCTTCACATTTATGTGTATGGAGACATTATGAAACGAGCCAAGGCAAATGTAAGTCACTAATTTATTGGAGTCAAGCAGTGAAGCATGAAACATGTACTGTTTAAAATTACTGCAATCACTTGATTTTAATTTCATAACTGTTATTTGTGCAGGTGGCAGGTTTTGACATGGATGGCACCCTTATATCCACGAAATCGGGACGGGTATTTCCAAAAGACGAAAAAGACTGGAAATTTCTTTATAACTCAACAGTGACTAAACTGCAAAAATTCTTTGAAGAAAATGATAATTTCAAATTCATTATCATCACAAATCAAGCCGGCATGTCAAGTGGGAAAACAAGTTTAGATGGAATGAAGAAGAAAATTGAAACTATTGTTTCTCAGATTGCTGTTCCAGCACTTGTATTCGTTGTTCCTGGAAAAAACGAATATCGTAAACCCTTGGGTGGAATTTGGGAAGTTGTGACAAGCGAGTATAATGAATCCGTGGAACCTAACAAGGCTGAGTCATTCTTCTGTGGAGATGCGGCTGGAAGAAAGAAGGACCATTCCATATGTGACAGATTATTTGCTTTAAACCTTGAAATTGGATTTAAGACTCCGGAGGAATTTTTCATGGGACAAAAACCTAAAGAATTTGTGATGCCAATGTTCAAACCAAAGTTATTACTGGAAAATCCCCCAAATAACGATCACATACAGTTTCCAGATAGTCAAGAAGTAAGTTACCTGAGCTCAGCCTAATTTATGTGCAAGCTTTTAAAATGTCATGCTGGAAGTACATATTTTATGCGTTTAAATCATTATTTGTCTTCCAGGTGATCATAATGATTGGATGTCCCGGTTCCGGAAAATCTAGTTTTGTTAAATCCGAAATTTTACCCAAAGGATATGTACACGTCAATCGCGATACACTGAAAACTGCTGCTAAATGTATGTCAACAGCTGAAGAGGCTTTACAAAATGGCAAAAGTGTAAGCTAAATAATCTTAAAGTACTCTACATTGTCTGTAATTTATATTGCATGGTTTAAGAATTCAGTCACGTAATTACTTGAATTTGTTACAGGTTGTTGTTGACAACACTAATCCTGAGAGAAAAGATAGGGCGGAGTACGTTAAAATTGCAAAAAAGCATAAGGTTCCAGCTAGGTGCTTCCATATGAATGTAACTCATAACCATGCTCTACACAACAATAGAGTAAGCACCATATACAATTTTACTCCAATCATTTAATCAATCAATTGTATAATATTTAACCGTATTTTCACTTTATTTGTTTCACAGTTTAGAGAATTGTGTAAAGAGGGTCATGCGCCTGTTCCAGCCGTAGCATTCAACACATTTAAGTAAGCTCATGATAGTTCAGTTAAGCGTATTAACAAGAGTATTCGTATGAATGAAATGCAGTTTAATATAATATTTGCATCAATTTGAATTTTAAAGGTCAAGGCTTCAAGATCCCAGTAAAGACGAAGGGTTCTCAGAAATTGTGTTAGTGAATTTCATACCACAGTTTTCTGACGATGCTAAAAGAGATCTATACGGAAAATACCTATTGGAAAAATAATTTTAGAAGTCCCAATCATTTTTAATTGAACACGAGATAATCCTACCTTATCGACTCATCGTGATTTACAAGTCAGTTGATGTCTGTCGCAAAAGCTGTCAAAACCCATAGCTCTTCTGTTTGTCAATGTCTAATAACGTCAAATCCTACGTTTAAATGTCAAAAAACTTCAAATAAACTTCACTTATTTAAAATAAACGGACAACATTTAACCATTAAAATAACCAATTTCTTTTAATTTACGCATTCATCAATGTCATCCATTATTCTTTTAATTGACGACCGTTTTCATTATGAGTTTTCATGACGCAAGAAAATGGTTAACCCACGAGGGCACGAGCACCGCGGTGCACCATAAAAGTAGTAACTTAATTCTATGACAACAACCTGCTTCGTAGTAATCATTACATTACTTGGAAACGGAAGGTACTAATCGCATTCGAGTAAAAACCAAATTTTAGTTCAGTTCACACGCATGAGAATTTCAACAGATAATTTTGTCCTGTACACAAAAAGGTATGTGTACAGATAAGCGTATGAATAAAGAGGTGAAATAACATATTAGCCCCGCATTCGCAGCATTTCCCAAAGTTTTCTCAATTTGGTCAATTCCCTGGACGAATAGCGATATTCACGATAATGTACCAATTTTGTCAAGTAGCAGATATCTCAGTTCCTAGAAATCATTTACGAATAGATGTGCAATTTATGTGTGTATTATAACTATGTAACTTTCAGTAAACCAGTCAAGAACATTATAATTAAGTATCCGTTTGAAAATGCCCGAGAAAAGTTAGAATACGTTCAGTTTATGCATCAGAATATTCAGAAATTATATTTAATAATATCCCTGAACGACATGAAATAAGCCTGGTTAATTTTTGTAAGTCTCATATCGCCCCGAAGAACGAACTCTTCTTCTTTTCCCGACATCCGATCAATTGTAACCGTCGTCAATTACTAGAAGCATACGATATTTAGCTAATGCCATTACTTTTTTATTGTCGAAAAGTGTTCTTGTCATTTACGGTTTGGCGATCCTCTGTGATTCATTAATATTTCCAACTTAAAATACATGTAAAAGTAAGTTTATACACCTGCTGTGCTGTTAACATTCATTATGGAATTTCATTCTTGGGCAAAGTAACGCAACACGTACATCTACTAACAACTAAAGTACAGATTTCTATCATGATATGATTATTCTCATTATCTTGCAAAGTATACCTATGTACCTACAAGAAAAATAGCAAAATTTACAGTTTACAATTTTCATAATCATAAGTTTCAGGAACAGGCTTTCCGGTACCACCACCATCAATGTACACTATTTTTTGCGATAATTTACACACTATCTACCTCTCTACCATTTTTGACAAAACATCACGCTCGCTCGCTCTATTCTATCCCAATCCCAATCCACACTGGCTTCTCTCGCTCTGTCTGTCTGGTTGGTTGGTTTTAGTTCAAGTTCATGGTTCGTTGTTCCCGTCTTTCTTGTTCTATTCTTTGATGCCATTGCCAAGGTAAGCCAAGAAAGGGAAAGAAAGGCAAAACGCAACGTGGAACTTGGAAATTAAACGTAGTACATACTTTTGCTTTAGAAAATTTATAGAATTCAAAATGCGACAAAATATTTCTTTCATGTTCACCATGTTGCTATGCTGGTACATGAAAGAGTTGTTAGTTAGTACACAAAAAATATACCCTGGTTGGTACGTTCTCAAAAGAAAGAAAACTTCTTCAACAAGAAATGATTTTTTTACCGTGGTGTGGTTTAGTTAGTGGATTGGATGCCAATGCTATGATGATAATGGTGGTGAACTTTTCTAATCGCCTAAAGCCATACCAGACGGTATTACATATATACGCCACGCCATATACTGCACACCGTGTACGTATACTTTCAAGAAGACCGTAATCGTAATCCGTGTCCATTTGATATGGTATAGAAATGAAAGCAGAATTTTGACAAAACGGTGGTGGTGGTGGAATAAACTTGTGTTGTACTTTTTCATACTTGGAAATAAACAATCAAGCACCACCACCGCCGCCACCACACTACCATGATGCATGCATTCAAAGTTGTTATAACCACCTCTCCACCTCTTTCTATCGACGATCAACTTGAGGCGTTCAGTCTCTGACTCTTTGGACTTGTCTCTTCAGTCAGAAGAGCAGGACAAGTACATGATATAATATTATGGTCAAAGTAGTAAGTATTGGTCATTTAGAATCATTCTCAGTAATATTACCATTTTACCACTCACTCGCCAGTCGCCACGCTATCCAATAAAACTATTCCTCCTACCCACTTGGCACCATATCAGCACCATCGCATCGCCACAAAAATGGATTAATTTAATATTTAACTTTTACGTTACCATTCCAATCTAAACCACTACCAACCTTTGGACGTATGACGTGAGGTGCGGTGGTGATGTTTTATGTTTGCTGTTTTAAGCAATTACGTCATTGTTCATGTTCCCATGTTACTTTCCACTGAATTGAAATCTGTTTTCTGTCCTTGTCTTCTCGCTGAAATCTGAATGGAATAATTTTTCATTGAATTTTAACTTGGTAAAACGTGCCATGCCATACATCACCCGACTGGCACTGGTGGGTTTATTTCATGCTTCCAAACTACATGGAAATAACTTTTCTTCATTTATATTTATGTGACGTGGTTTTAATGCTTGCTGGAAAACGCTTGAACGTCAGAGATGTCTATTCATATATGCCGTCGTTATAATAATTGTCGTTGTCACAAGATTATTATTTAACTCGTTATGCAAAAAGATAATGAATGGAATATCATACGTCCCTTAATAACTCGTGCACGCATACGTCAACAAGGGAAGATTTTGTCATTGGAAGCACAACTCACATATTTTTTTTAAAAGCTTCAGGTAAATGTATATGAGTCAGGTCTCTGAGGTGTCATGGAAATGCTGTACTTCCAATACTTGTTCACATTTTTTTTACCAAACCAAAACGTAACGCAAGTGGATTTTTGCTGTTACCATGAAATGTTATGCGACATATTTTTCAAGTGCAAGTTTTCCTTATCTTTCTGTTATTGAAATTGAAATGCTTGCCAAAATAAAGATGCTTTTGTGCTATTCTATCTATCTGATGATGTGATGAACTCACTCGAAAACACCATGACTATATTCATATCATCGGCAGTTCAAGTTGTTTCTCTTTCAACTCGTGTATTGACTTTTGCATTGCATTTGGGAATCTAATCTCTCTGACATGACGCGTGACGTCATTGTGATGATGATGATCTTTTTTTTGCTATCGACTTGTATTTGTTTGTTTTTAGCCAACTTCCAAGCAGGTAAGCAGGTACACGTACAACTTACTGCACAAAATATTAGAACGTTTTTTATATATCTGCTCTGCTTTATGTACGTACAGAGATCAGGGAAATAATGTTAACTCAACCCTTTCTAATTATACACGCACACAGCGAATGCGAAATATTTGACCTTTTGCGGCAGTGTATGTAAATTTCTTTCAAAAAATTTTGTTGACGAAACCTTTGACTTTTTAAGAAACATTTTTTATCCTCATGAACTGATTTATACTAATAGTTTCATATTGGAATATTTAGTGCAAAATTAACCCTTCAAATAATTTATTCTGTTTTATCCACTTGCAATAAATATAACTTGTAGAACAATACAAATTTTTTCCACGTTCTTCAAGAATCAGAACCACTTGGTTCGCTGAGCTGGTTTGGTTTCTGTATAATTTTAAATTTTTTAACTTTGTTACATCGTAGCTTGTATAGTAAGGTGTTTTTATGAAATGAAATTTTCTTATCCAAAAAACTACGCCATAATATACCGCATCAACCATACTCCACAATTTTTATCTAACCCTTCCCTTGCCTTCCAAGTATTTGCGTCATAGGCATAAAATCACAAGTATTTTTTTCATCAAAACATAAATATTTTATACTTTTATAAATTCAAATGATATTCACCACCCGATGCTTGCTCACCAATCATAACATGTATATATTAAGTTGATGTGATATATGATTTCATATAATATTCATGTTTACCAAATTATGTGCACAAAATGACAATATCACGGACCAAACGTATGCAATACATACATATTACGCATACCAATGTAATAAATGCCTTTAATGATTTCACTTTAAAAATCTAAAGTGTACACCATCTTGATTCACATTTTCGTTGCGTTGCATTGCAAAGTGCACAAATAATATTTTGCGTATCTACGATTTCGAATTGGAGCCAATGGACAGAGAGGCTGAATTGAATACCTGTAGATTTTCAATTCACAACGACCTCAAATAAAAAAGCAAAGTAGGAACAACTCTTTTTCTTCTTTGTTTCATCCGTGAGGTTTCACTTGGGTTGCTTCATGGCTTTTATGCTATTACGCTTGGAAGTACATAGAAAAATGTTTACGTCTAGTCTACAGTCTATTCTTTTTGTTTCATTTCATATACAATCCATCCAACAAAACCAAAAAATCCAACTTTACCTGAAAAAAGTAACTCAACCAACAACCAAAAAAATCAAGACTTTTTAGTATATTAACCTGTGTGACATGTGTGCAATGCAATCTAATGCCAGAGTATTTTTAATGCGAACCTGAAATTTTTAAGAGCATCAAGCAGTAAAAGAAGCTGTAAAATAAAATAAGCAGCAAAAATGAATTCAATTGCTTTGCTTTCAGAGAAGACCAAAGAGTTGAAGAAGAGGATGTGGAAAAACGAGATTTTGAAGTCAGTCAAATCTTAATAATTTCCTGTTCTCCTCTTTTAACATTGTTGGCAATGCAATACAAGCTAACTAACATCAGCAACAATAAGAAAAACGAGGCATGATCACGATACGATGATATCAAAGAAAAACAGTCCACTGACATTAGATGTTCCACATCCACCACCACCACCACCACCTCACCATCATCCACATCAGTTATAATAATAGGTGGTTTGGCTATTATAGTATCAACTTATACAACTATTCCATTCCAACAATTGAACATAACATCCAACCAAACCGTACTCACTGATAATCCAAAGAAACATTGTCGAGACAGTAAAAGAGAGTACTTACCTGTATGATAATACATGCTATAATGTATACCTTTTTTTCATAGGAAATTGTTAACAAAATTATTACATGACATGCATCGCGTATAAAAAAAACTCGGGGGGTTTTCATTTCTTCAACAATCACCGCTACAGCAAAACCACCCTCAAAAAGGCCATTACAAACAGCATCGCAATCGCCATCACCAGCCAGAAAACACGCTTCTTATTTTTACACGTAACTCCACTCAACTCCCTTTCCTCCTTCTTCGTCTCTCTCTCTCTCTCTCTCTCTCTCAAAAAAAGAGTTTCTTAAAGTTCATTGTTGTCGTCGTTCATCGTTGGGTTGTTCTTTCAGCTTTGCTTCTTCTTCGTCTCCCTGACTGGTTTTCAGGTTGGTTATTTTGTTGTATGAATGTGAGTACAGTGCATTGCTCTCTCGCTCAGAGCTCAGCCATCGCCATCATCATCAACTCATGCTCGCCTCGCCATGCCGTGTGTACCTTTTCATTGTTGAACTGAAAAAGTTCCCTTTCCCTTCAATTTCTTTTAGTCCGCTTCTGGTTTGCTTGTTTCATTATTTCATGTTCTGTGTTGAAAAGGAAGGAGGACCACTACCACAAGTGGCACAGGAGGAGGATGTATATGTATTTTTTTGAGGATAAGAAAAATGAGTGGAACAAAAACATAAGAAGACGAAAAGAAACAGGCAAAAATACGTTTGCTCATGGCTATAATA
>JAQFXM010004507.1:0-16980 GCA_034693345.1 Entomobrya multifasciata | reverse complement strand
TTAAGAAAGGTCAATGTTTAATTTTTTGTTTTACATGCTTAAATGTTCATATTAATTACGAATAGTTAAGATTTTATCATTTTATTATGAAATTTGTAAAACCAATGACGAATAACCAGTGAAATAAAATTCAACTAATTCCGACTAAATTCGATAACTTTGTTTCTTCAAAAAATAATGTCGACTAAATTCATTTCTTCTAAAATAATTCTACTAAGCTAATTTCGTTACTAAAATTTCGACAATAATTTTTAGGTCGACTAATTAAATTCTACAAGTAAAAATCTTCTAATAACCCTATGCACTAACAACAAGTCGACTCTATTATACCGACCCAACAAAAATACATGGTAGTAATGGAAAGTTTAACTAAACAGCAACTAAACCGAGACAGGTGATTCTGCAAACCATTTAAATACTTTTGTTATTCATTTGGTTTTCCTGTGTTGTTTGAAATTGGGTTCACAAGCCGTGTTTTTTAACCAATACATTTAGTACTAGATATGAGTGCTGCAAAAGTGTATGTATTGACTTGCTCATTTCTTAACATGTGTATGTTTTTTTTTACTAATTTCACATTTAAATCGTCCTAGATTTTTGTTTTTGGACGTTCTGGTTTGTCCAGTTAAAATACACGAAAATTAAATAATATATATCTTAGTATTTGCAAAAACATGTTGAAAGTTCAAGTTTACTACCTTTAATTTTTACTTTATTGCTACTAATACCACCATATTAACAAACAAGCTTGAGACATAGTTGAGTTATGTTCGCACTTACAGAGCATAGGATATTGACACAGATCTTTATTGTTTGACCTCATATCGTGTCACTAGATTAATTAATTTAAGTTTTTATTTTTTAACGCGCGCTAGCATTAAACTTTCACCCGATTAAATTAATCCAATATGGTTACAAATGTCGCAGCGTCGGTTATTATATTTCCAGTTTATTTCATGAATTATTTCCTGTTTGCCTAATTTATAAATAGATTGTGATAAGAAAACATTTAAATTCATTTTCCATCGTTTCGACATACCAAGGAACGCCCATCCGCTAATATGTTATTGGGTCTTTACCAAACCCTTTATAATACCCGTCTTCTTGCCAAATTAATGACGGAACGTATATTTGACGTTAATAACACAAGTAAAAACGTAACAATGATTGGATGGGCTGAAATCGTACTGAGCCTAATGATGCTTACCGTTGGGTTTTTGTACAAACAACGCTCAAATTTGATAAATGCGTACTCCACCAGTTACCAAAATAAGACACTCCACTTTTAAGACATCGAATAAAAAACGACAAACTTGTACAGAAAACAAAGGCATTATACCGATCAATTTATTTCTTGTTTGGTAGAACTATGGATCTTCCGATATCATTCGTGGCAACCTTAATAATGGATGCGGATGTAACTCGTAAACTGATGAAGGATTGGCTCGAAATGATTTAAAATAGGGATAGGAAAATGTACCGTTTCTAATTGAATTGACTTGGGGTGCCTGTAGAGCATCAATCTTGGCGCATTTAACCTTAATAATACCTACTCAAAACCTAATGAATTTAATAGTTATTCTATATGGTCCTAAGCCTGAAGCGACTATTATTTAACGTCGGCAAGCAAATCCAGGAAAAAAATACTTCGGCTTATTAGAACCAGTGGATTTTGTTAACTAGCTGAAGCAGTGTTCGCACAAATTATTCGCACTGAAGGTTAATGAAAATAATAACGACTGAATTATATGGATTAGTTTTTCAATCTTCACTGCATGTGAAAATACATACTTGCAAAATTTGTTGCTACTTCATATCATATGATTCGTACGTGGGATAAGTTGATGCAGGAAAGAATATTGGTAAATATTTTAATTTTTATTGGAGTATTTTTACTTTGCTTTTGGAGTATCAGGAATCATTAAGAGTAGGATAAGTTAGCGAAGCATCGAGTTAAACGTTGGAAACTTCATGAAAGCTGTTCAGAAAAAAGCCAAGTTTGTACAAATTTATTAAAAGTTGTGAAATTAAGGATTTTAATTTTGGTTACCTTTTTTGTAATATTATAAATATACCTTTCTAGAAATTGTGGATAAAGGAATAACATTTCTCCTTGGTTTACTGAAAACTAAATCATAGTTTCAGAAATCTCATAAAAGGTTGCCAAATATTACATTATAAAATGACAACACGTAACGACAAAATTTATTTTTAATCTATTAAAATGTTCAGTAATAAAAGCTTTGTAACAGATCTTTTAGATTTAATTGCGTCCACCTTGTCATAATTCTAAAACTTATGAACAACCGACTCGCGGCAATTTCAATAATATATACGGTTAATGAATAATCATTTGTTTCAGTAATAACTCTTTTCTACAATGATGTTGTAAGCTTCCTTTTGATTAAAATTGGTTATGTTGTAGTTTCATAAATAACTATCAAATTCCTAAATATTCAACCTAATCGTTAGTTAGTAACTATCAAATAATGTATTTTAAAATATAACTGCATTTTAAATTAATTGCCTGCTTCCTTTATCAATTTAATCTTGTAATTTGGTATTTTTTCGTACTTTTTAGTTTATTTGTTGATGACAACCAGGTCTTCCTTGTTGATAACCTTTACACATTAAATAAACCTGCCGTGACAGCAATCATAACAACGGTGCTGTTGACATGTAAATTCCTATTCGAATGGCATGCCATGTGATGCATGGGCACATATGTCCCCAATTTGTCACTTTATGAAGTAACCTTGCTTGGCCTAAAATGACTTTTTAGTCGTTCTACACAAACCAGCTTTTCAATCGCGCTATTAAGACGTACACTCAAACTAATACAAAAACGTTCGGTTTTGACCAAGAGGCTGAAAATTTACAGAGCTTTTGCCCATGGCCAAAGTAACCTATGCATCAAATTCCTGCAAAATTGGTCAGCGTGTGTTCTGAGTTATTTTGCTTACAGACCGAAAGACTAATGTGTCAAAGTCAATAATCAACTGAGCTTTGCTTTTAGCTCCGTAATAATTGGCGGGATATAAAAATAATAATAATTTATGTAGCAAAGTTTGTATAAAACGAGTGCCCTACCATCAAATGTGTATTATTGTAGAAACGTCAAACCATTCGAAAAATCATTGAAAATTCATCTGGCAATAGCCTTCAAATTTGTAATAACAGAAATTTCGTAGGATGGCCAGAGGCTAAATAAATTTATTCAAACTTTTTATCATTTCAGTTCTCCTTTGAGTCTTCAATATAAATGCTTTAACCATTTGGGCCAGCTACTTTTACATAATCGAAATGTTTAGTGACCGAATCTACAAAATAATTTATTCGGTCATCCGTTTGGGTCAACCGTTTGGCTCCTGTCACATCTCTTTGAATATAAACAAACGCCGCTTCCAAATCACAAATAATAAGAAAATAATCTCCCGCTTTAACAGAAACTACATTTTACTTTGGTTTTGGGCAGCGGCTTCACTAGCATTGGTCGTAAAGCACTACATGGCAGGAAATACAGAACGCTATTATTTAACCTTGGTTTTCTGGATAGGAGGCATAACTTTTAATATAATATACTCTGTATTTAAGTGGTTTACATTTGATTTTTGTTTCAGTACAAATGGAGTAATATCTCTTTTCGAGCACTTGCACTGTAAGTTTGGTAATTGTTTCCAAACACGTTTAAAGTTTTATAATTTAACAATGTGTTTCTTTTATGCTTACTTTGCAGTAAAATATTTGCCGGATATGGACCGCAACAATTGTCGATTTCAAGTAATTCTTGAAATTCTTGTTGGATGTACGCTAGTATTGTTCACGACGCTGGCGGAATGTATCATAATGTTTTGCATATATGATCCTCGAGCAGCAATATTTCTTGCGGAGTGGATTCCTCTAAAATATTATTCATATTTTCCGATGGGTCTTCTAATCACAATTTTTCATTCATATTTGATCACATGTCTAGCCTTCAATAACTCTGTTATGGCCTGCTGTGTACTTGTATATTTATATTCTGTAACAATGTTCTACACAAAAGAACTTTCTCTAGGAAGAAAGCATTATAGGTCTTCAGCAAAACTGAGAACCGACCCAGAAAATTTACGTCATGCTTTTAGATGCTTTCAAATCATTAACGCGAATATTATGTGCGTTCTTGGACAATTTATAGCTTATTTGCATTCCGTTTTGATGATAATTCCAGTATTAGGATATTTTGTACTGATTAAATATTGGTACCAATTGCATTGGGCTGGTAAACTGGTGCTAGTAGTAGGATCTTCGGGAGCTTTCATTGGTTGGACTTTTGTTTTACAATTGGGAAAATATTGGTTTGTTAGAGGTCAACGAATTTTATGGTCTTGGAAGAACGTTTATTGGGCTAATGAGAAGGAAACAAAAATAATGAACAAGTTTAGAAACTCATGTAGACCTATATTGATTAAAAATGGAACTTTGTTAATATTAGCAAGAAGCACACAATTTAATTACATGAAAGGTGTACTTCGGGGGATTTTTAGATTATTGTTAACTCTACGTGATAATTAGAAATACGATTAAGGTTAATATTTAAAACATACATCTTTTATTCCTAAATATTTTAACGAAATAAATAAACGACGGTTCTGATTTAAGAAACAAAATACTTTATTTATCTTAATAAATTCAGATTCATTGTTGTTATAGTTATATCAAATATTAAACATTTATTTCAAAAACTCAAGTTTGCAGATTTTCATATTGTACGCTTTGCAATTCGGCAAAAAAATGTACAAATTGGCTGAATTCGGGTCGCTAATGGAGATTCCTTTTCCAGCATTACAATAATTTTGCATGTCTACCAATTTACTAAACAGTATCTACTAAAGAATTCCTTATAAATAAACAGTATTTATACTACAAATCTTAAATACCGTAAGGGAACCATGAGCTTTGGGTAGTATAATACAATTGTTTAAATCTTTAAGTAACCATAAGTAAGATAACCTATAAGTAAAACCAAACTCACTTTCGAATAAATGATTATATTTAGGTAAATGGACTTCTTCTGATTTTTCTGCCATTCTAAGCTAAAAATTTGCCAAACTGTTACACCAAACCTCCAAACATCCGACTTTTGTGTAAAAATTTCCGTTTTTAAGCACTTGATTGCTAGCTGGTTCTTTGGTTTTCTTCACATATTCCATGTTCTCATGCAACCTTCTCGATAGCCTAAAGTCCCAAATTTTACAAACCAAATCTAGATTTAACATTTTGTATGGATAAATGTTCATGTACAACGTTATTCTGAGATGTTAACGTCATTCCCTTGGATATTTGCAAAGCAAATAAGCAAATTTGATACAAATGGACTTGTTCCAGTCACTCAATTTATCCAGTAGTTTTTGTAGTATTGTCTGCGTGTTTCTGGAGATAACCATGAAGACATCCGTCTTCAGAAAACTCAACTATGATAAACAATTTTCCTACGAGTTTCGAAAGACTGTACGCAGAATTTGAAATATCATTTGTTGTGGTGTCGTTTTGATAACTAACACAATTTTTATGATATCATACCAGATAAAGAATGTAAAAATAGTGCAAACATTCATCAGGAAAGACAATGCAATCAGGAAAATAGTGCAATCTGTAAGGAAAGACAGAACTTTTAGAACCACTGAATAGTAAAAAGGCATTTATTTTAGATTATAGCCCTAATTGATACATATCTATAATTATTTGTATCTTACAGAAAACCAATTCCACAAACGTTGTGGTATCCAACGTATGAAATGTTTTAAGCCACTGTACATTAGAGTCAATTTCTGTATCTCGTTTCAAACTGTCATTACGATTGCTATTATCTTAAAAATAAGACATTAAGTTTGAAATTTAGTTGTACAATAAAACGTACCATACTACTTGTATACAATTTTTACTCTTACCAATGGCGATGTATACTGAATTGGAAGAGTAACCTGTATTATTAAAATTATCTGGTTTGATCATTGGAGAATTTGTGATATCAAAAGTTACTGTTTTTCTTGGTAGTACAAATTTGGATATGTATTTACTCATGACGAGCTAAAAAACAAGAAAATGTGCCGAGCAGTACAAAGATATATTTAAGTACAAATTCCAAGAAATAAGCATTTAGTTTGAATCCAAAGTCAGTTACCGGTAAGGCCAAACCAAGCCATTGTAGACTTAAGGCAACTGAACTCAATTTTATTGTATACATTTTGAAAACGTTTAGTAAATATTGTGAATGGTGTATAATCAAAAATTCCTTAAATGGGACTCTTCACTATTTGTAGAAACGCGACAGTCGTTATATATGTTTAAGTTGCAAAGTTTAGTAGATTTCGTCGATTATTAAATAAGCTTCTAAGTACTCTACGAGCGAAATCATTATCTATATCCTGTTCAGTTTGTCAAATTAATTGCGGTATCGCATCGCAGCTTGGAAGCTGCTACTTCCTCAAAATGAAATGTTTGAGGTCGACTGGTTTTCATTTTACGACTTGATATGAAACGAAAAGAACAATTTATGCCTTGAAGTATTTATATGACTTCATTTTCTATTTATTATCATCCCCAAAAGTTAGTGTCAACAAGTTATATTATATTATCGAGAGTGTATAATCTAAACAAAACTAATGATATGTATGGATACCATATTAAATCTGTCATTTTGGTAGTAAGACATAAGTCAGTGGTTATTTCATGTATTTGTATAATTTCAAAGTTAATCAAGACATTCATCAAACACATTGTACCATATAGATTTATTTATATAAAAATATGAAAGACTTTATTCACTGCATTCCATTAATTTATACTTGAATAACTATTTCCATAACAACAAGCTAACGATACCAACGGATACATCACTATTTGAATGAGATAAGCTGGTAGACACACAAGGTCTGAGTTATTACTTCGAAGTCCAACGCAGCAAAATGTAATCCAAATTACAGCGAGAACCAAACATACTATTCCTAAAATGGACCAAATGTTTCCGCTGGGTGTACTAAATGCAGATAATGACAGAATATTAACTTAAAGTTTCTATAAAAGTTATGTCTAATGCTGTTAAACTGACGTTACCGATCATTGTTTCCATCCATTGGCTTAAAAGTATTTTCATTAATTCCTTTTTCTATTGCAATACTCGGTCGACCTGTTGACTGTTCCATCTGATTGGACAAACCGAGCGATATCTGATTTTCATTTTTAACTGTTCCACACAAACTAAAATGAATGACGTACAAAACTAACAAGATTTTTTTCAGAATCATTATGTTTTTACGTATTACTACTTTATTTGACCAGTGAAACAAATTGAATCTGAAATAATGAACTCATTTCAACCAACTGAATATCTCATAAACTGACTCATTTACTTTTAGGGCTGAAAGATTTAGTGATAATACGCTTTCATAATCTAATCAGTTGTAATCACAGACAACTAATAACATTTTTTGGTAGCATTTTTATATGTATAAAATATTGATTAATGGACAACCTGAACGGAAAAACAAATGCTTTATTAATGCATTGCATAAATATTAATAAAACACAGTTTTACAGCTGGGATAATAAGATAAATCCGTGTAAACTTTCGATAAACTGTGTATAGTTAAGCTGTTATTTTGCATATTTACCTTAGTGAAAGGACGAATGACGTAATTGTGCAAATGAAATTAACATTGCGCCCATTAAAACTATTTTGCTAAATAAATGACGAGTTTTAAGTCCATCCAGACTAATGAATAAAATTGCTGATTTATTAATAACACGTTTGTTTTTGCTGTAATGATACATTAATTATTTAATGCAAGGAATGACGTCTGGCAATTGTGTAAAGTTATGTTAAAATAACCTTATGAAAATCCATTTTACAGATTTTTCAAACAAAAACATTAGAAAAGACAGTCCAAGACCAATGACATGTACAATGAAAATTAATTCGATATTTCCTTTCATAGTTGCAGCTTGCACATTTCCACGTCTTCCGAATGAATTTGCGCTTTTATATCCTTTGGATGTAGCTTCCTCTAAATTCTTGTAATGAGAAGTTTTCCTAATAACTGCCATGTTTTGGAGAAGATTATTCATACGAATAAAAATTCCTGCTAGTGTGCATGTCTTAAGCCTTCTCCAAATTTCAATTGGAGGTAACTCGAGGGACCAAGAATTACTGAATATTTGAAAGTCGAAATTCAAGCCTAACTTAAAAAGAGATTCTGTTCCAACATAAATGTCTGTAGGATTTACGTGTGTTTGTAACCGAATATTAGTCTCTCTTGCCAGCAATTCGGGAAGTATTGCAGCCTTTTTGTCACATTTTCTTAGTTCATCAAATATATAGGCGAAATGAAATTGGAGATACTTATCACTACCAGTATATATTTGATTATCATTATCGGATAGGTGTCCTTGTTTTTGTGACTCGACAACTCCTTTCACACACATTGTGTTATATGTAGCCATCAATGATGTCAAATCTAGTTTAGCGACAACGTTAGAATTTATAACTGATTCAACTTCCGAAACAACTTCAACTCGAGCTACATCGTTTCTAAATTTAACAGGATTTGTAGTATTCCAGCTTCCTTTAAAACAAAGCACTGAGCTAGGGTTTAGGCATGGGCTGTTCGTCATTTTATTTATTGCATAAGGACGCGTATATATAGTAAAAGAATCGTTTACCAACTGAGAAAATTTCTCATACGGAATTGGCATAGCAGGCATAATCATCCTTAATACGTTGTCTTGTTTGTAAGCACTACTTAAAATTAATCCCATTAAAAGCACAGGGACTATTACACACCGTGAAATTACGTTTTTTGTTACATATCTCGAAAATGGATCACTCTGGTCGATCAAAAGCTTCCAGAATATAATAATGTCAAAATTTACAAAATTATTGCTTTGTTTTCGAGAAGTATTTAGAAAAATGGCTAATGGGCATAAACCGAAGAGTACGATTACAATACAAATCCAAACTGAGAGCTGGTAGCTACTAACCAACTCATACAAAGGTAATGAAGTTAAAACAGCTCTACCACAGCTAACAAATTTGTAGTTCAAAGTAGTCAAGTAATGTGCTGATATAAAATGATTTGGAATTGGTGAAACATATAAGACTATTAAATTGATGACTTCACCTGGCATTGTATAAGGGGTTGAACTTGTGTTTGTTATTATAGTTCGCCAAATTTCATCAATGGCATATTTAAATGCTGTATCTAAAGTCAATCCCCTAGAAACTGAATGCAATCTTTCAAAACTATATATGACGTTAGTAGATAATGACTGGGCTTCTTCGGATAGATAAAACACTTGATGTTTTATTTCAAACTCGATAAATTTTTCGGGAATTCGGTTAAATTTAATGTTCAAAATATTTGGGAAAGGCACGATAGACATTTTGGAAAATACGGGTTTGTAAATCCAACTGGATGTTATGGAAACGATTGTTGATTTGCTTGACGTTTTCAAAAAGATCAAAACTCGGAACACTTGGTAGAATCCCTGCAGGTTGTTGTCGACCATCTTTGCCCAATCTGTCGAAAAATTTTCAGACACCAACATAAACATCTTTGTTGGCATGTTGTACGTCATACTCTTAGATTGGCTATTTCCTTGTTGTGGACTTGGATAATACCAATGTTTGATTATATTGTTATCATCGGAAATATTAAAGTTAAGATAAATATAAACTTCACATTGCCACGGTTTCGACTGCATAGAAAATTCCAAATATTTGATAGGACGTAACATACAGTTTGCACCCTTGAAATTGTGAGAAGATGCATTCACTTCGGTTTCTAGGTATGGGGAAAGATGACATCCTGGAATTAATTTGGTTGAATTTTCCTTTTGGATCAAGGCTACTGTGATGTTGGGCAAAGTAACCTTATTATAGATCATTGAAATTATTGGGATTAAGTCATAAAATCCAGTAATTTGAAATTATTTGTGTAAATTATACAGTTCTTTGCAGGCCTCAAATATTTCCCAAATTCATGAATTTGGGAAAATTCCTCACCTTGATTTACCAACATAATAAACGCAAAAACAAAAGCTTTCTTCATTTTTTGTACTCACTTTTCCTTCTAAATTTTAGCCAGGTATCAATTTACAGGAATAGGTGTAGGAACCAATGTCATGAAATGTCTTTACGCAAAACGTTAAGCCACAGCCGATTACAAAAAATCCCTCCCTAATAAAATTGTACTTTGATGTGCCAAGCATACTTTACTATTTTGTCTTTCCTTTTAAATAACATTTACTTGTACAAATTATTCATCCAGTTGTAACGCATTATTGTAAAAATATGTAAGATTAGGTTGGAAAATGGGTTAGCCAAATCATTTATAACGTTGTAATACAAATATTTATATTTCACTTTATCACTTAATTACTTATAGTTAAAAAGTGTTTCAGTTACATACTTTATAAAATTAAAACTTACAGTGGTGCTAACATTTTTATTCAAGCAATAAAAAATTACGTTTAAAGTTTTTGCTAAATTTTTGTTCATCTTTTTTTTGTAAACTCGTTGTCCAAAAATCATGTTTACATAAATTTTAAAAGACTTCGGTGGCTTGACTTAATATATCTGGGTATTATATTCTATACCGCATGGGTCTACTAAAGGTGTTCTAATCAAACCATTCTAAACGAGGATTATTCTAAACATACATTTTACATTTTGGATACATTTTAAACTTAAATTATCTAAAATAATTACTATAACGAAGATAAGTCTTAAAGTGGAAAATGTTTTGGAATTAAAAGTTATAAAAAGCAAAACATTTCATTTCAAGGCTCTGTTTCGAACCTTGTAAATGTATATTAAACCGGTTAAGTTGTGTCTCATATAACCAAAGTTGGCAGTAATTTAATGATCTATATATCTCTTCACAATTAACTAAATTCCACACTAGAACATTTAACTGATGTTAATCTACAAAGAAATTCGTTGTGAATGTAACAAACATGTATAAAGTATATTTTACGCATTCGCCATAAAGAACCAAAATACTGCTGAGCCAATCAAATAATCAGAAAATGGAACCTCAGAATTAGAAATCTTGATTCTTTACATTACATTTAACAGCTTGTTTAAAAAAGCAAAGGCTACATCCTCCAATTAAATTTAAAACAATTTGAAATTGATAATTGCTCAAATATTTAAACTAGCAAACGGCCACTTCTTGTTTTCCAGTTTGAAAATTGCTTGTTATTGGCAAAGCCAAAATCCACAACGTTCAAGTTACATGCATTTGTACGTTGTTTTTTATGTGTCGATATCTTTAAAGTATCAAGCTGATTTCAATTCAGTGCACTTCTCTTTTGAAAAAGCAAAGGCAAAAAGTGTCAGAGTAAAATAGGACATTTGTACATATGTAAAACCAAAAAAGGTGTTTTGAATCAAAATTTAAAAATTGTTCATCAACTTATAAATGTATATACATACATGTAAACACTTACTAATGTAAAATTGTAACGCTGGATCGTGAATGATTACGTCTTAAAAATGCATTAGATGCAACGTATTACTGAAAAGATCCAAAGGATAGTCCAGTTTTTTATAACAGTTTTTCTGACTTCTTACTTCATGTGTATACTACCATCATATAAGACTTTCCAAAATTTACCTCTAAACTAATGCAATGAAGGTGTTTACGAATATTTTGGACAGCTATTTCGTATGTATGTACCTTTCCGATTTTCAGTAGCTTGGTACATTGCATTCTTCTCATTTGCTGCATTTGAATTTTGTCAACGTGCATCAATAAATGATTATTATTTAAATAGAAAATCCCACAGCATTAACAGCCTGCATCGCCTTAGTCCCCATTTCCCAGCTAACGACATTATACCTTTTAGCACAATGTATGTTAGTATGCTTGTATTGTATTGGTGAAGATAGTGCTGTAAGGTCCGGTAAGCAATGAAGCTGTTATTTGTTTCTTTGAGGGTGCCTGGTTTGGTAAGGGTAGAAGGGAGTGAAGTTGTGTATGTTGCATGTTTATCATTGCCTTGTGGAACAGAATAGAATGTAGTCAGCTGTCACTTCAACAGTTTTTTCAGGCAGCTAAATTTTTACGAAAGAGAAAATAATATTTTGAATTACGGGACACCATTAAAATTTATTACACAGTTAAAAAAATAATTAAACAGCAGTGATCAAAATATAACATAAGCATTTAGTTTGTTTGTCTGTCTGTCTGTCTGTCCGTCTGTCCGTGCGCGCTGTAACTTTGAAACGCGTCAACCGATTTACTTCAAACTTGGCACACAGACTCCTTGGGTCAAGGGCTCAATCGCTAGAGGTTTTCAGCTTCCGGGGTCAAACCCCCTGGGGGCAGGAGGGGGTCGAAGGTGCCATGTAGGCTTATAGGTGAAAATTATTTATTGCATATTTCGATAGAGGTTTCAAAGTAGATCAATTTTTGTCAAGGCACCATGGGTCATATCCGACCAACAGGGCCACTAGAGGTCACATAAGATCAAAAAACCCAACTTCAGCCAGACAAGCCAAACTTCAGCCAGACTAGCTAAACTTCAGCCAGATGAGCTAAACTTCAGCCAAAGTATCCCAAACTTCTCCCAAGCAATGCCTCTTCAGCCAGACAAGCCAAACTTTACTCAATTAAGAACTACGATAATCCAAATGCCCTTAATTGGCAAGTCAATATAAAAATTAACAACAAATATGTGATAAAAACTAGCAACAATGTCAATTTAATTATTTTTATTGTAATTTAAAATACAATTAAATATGCTATTCGTACATTAAGTTAACAATTCTAAAAATTACTTTGGAAATACAATACGAACTGACTTATGATAACTATAATAAGTTTCATACAACCAAGCATTGGCTTCAAAATTCGTAAAACAACAATCAATTTGAGTGGCAAGATTAGTAGACGAGACATTGCCCAATTGAGAACGAAAAGAATGCTTTTCAAAGATTTGGCAAACATTAGAATTATGTTCGTTCAACAAATCAAGGTTTATATCTCCCACAATTACAGCTTTTCCTGGTATGTTTTTCAAAACTTCTTCTAGTATCATTTGAAACTGTTGCTTGGAAAATTTTGGATGCTTGTAGATAACGATAACAACGACACATCCCACCAAATATCTTGCAACCAAACAGTGATGGCCGTCCCAACGATTAGTAGTACAACCAAGCAAGGTAGTCTCAGATCCAGCTAAAATAAAAAAAGGATATATAATCTTCTGTTGAGAAAACTGCGACTACAGTACTGTAATCGTAGTTGCAAAAGTTTGAAACACAATAGTGCTACGTAAACAAAATATTTCCGCGTACCTTTTTGAAGTGAAAGAATGCCTTCAGAATTGCGTGTTGAAGTACAATTAATGCGATGTAATTCTTCAAATCCAGGAATGTTGAAAGTATCCCCTAGAAGAAGTCTTGGCTCAACGAGGAAAATATAATCTGCAGACATGGGGCAGCGGTCAGAAGTCAAGTCTTTTTGATGATGACTGTTCAGAGACTCAATGTTATGAAAATATATTTTATGCAACTCTTCCTCTCCAAAGTCCTGAAGAAACTTCAATTCTAATGATAATGGGCTTTGGCGAAGTCTTTGCATCTCATCGCCGACCATGTCAACACCTTGGGGAGGAGAGGGAGGAACAAACTCTCCATCAATGAAGAGACCATTAAGTGATGTTGCTCGACTACATGCAACATACAGCTCTGGACGCGTGAGGCTACTTCCGGAAAAAGACACCACAACAAGTGGGAGAGAATATCCTTGAGACTTGGCGATGGTCATTCCGTTACAGGCTAGTAACGGAATCTGGGTTCTTACAATTTTAACTCCATCACTGTAGACCTTGCTGAGTGTTTTTGTCAACTTATCGATAGGAGTCCAGGAATTCTGTGCGAACTTTGGGTATCCCCCTTTCTCCCTGACAAACTGCTTGCGCCTTTCTATTCCAATATTTCGGTCTTGAAAGTTCATCCAGACGCGAATATCATTCTCTCTAGTAGGCAAATGTTCAATCTTCATAAGAGTTTCTGTTGCACCATTGAAAAGTCCATCAGATACGTCCAAATTGGTGGTTATGAAATATTGACCGCCCTCCTTCAAATACAAATCATAACGCAAGCCGTCACACTCGTTTTGTTGCAGCTTTTTAGCGTCCTGGAGAAGTCGTTGCCGTTGTTTATCACTCATCGTCCGGTTGCTATTCTTTACCTTCCCCGATGCTGTTGCTATAAAAATGACAGTTAAAAAAGTATATGTGATTAATTAATATTAAATGTGTTTAATAAAACTTTGATAGCAGTTCTGCAATCAAAGTTTTGAGTATTTCATAAACAAAAACTTACTATCAATTGTATCAATCACAGTGCTTGCACATCCATACGACTGAAGTTCCGAGTGGACTTTTTGATTGTGAGCCGAACACTCCTTATTAGAGTTAAACAACCAAATAGCTTTCTCAGGTGGAGGACCGGTAACTGATATCTGACGACTGCGTAACAAATTAATGTCATCTTCATCCATGACTCCTTCGCTCATATTGTTGAGCTTTTTGCAGAACTCCAATTCACCTTGCTGTCGCATTATTTCGTCCAATTCAAAAATCTGAAACATTTTCCATAAGTAGTTATCAAGTGCTTTCCGCCCTCGACGTTTCTCAAATGGATAGGCTCCACAAATAGGTCTCAGTTGTCTTAAGTGCCCCACAACGATAACTGAAAGTCCGCCAAATTCTTCATTTGTCCTAAAAACTTGTCTCAAGCGTTAGTCAATGTGCTGCAACATAATGTTGCTAACCATTGAGATCTCATCAATTATGATCAACTTCGTTCCAAGTAACTTGGAACAAAGTTGAGTAAGTGTTGATTCATCGAGATCTTTGCATTCTGCTGACTGAGTTGGAGGAAGTCGAAATGCAGTGTGTAGAGTCATCCCGGAAACATTAAAAGCTGCTTTGCCAGTAAATGCTGCAACAATAACTGGAGGCTTTGTGTGATCCCTTCCGACTTCCTCTCCATAAAATCTGAGAGCGCTTTGAATAATGGCTGTAATAGCATGACTTTTTCCCACTCCAGCGCCTCCGCTTAAGAACATATGAAACGGTTTTTCTTTTGTCTTTAAATTATTCAGTCCGTTCAGCACGAATCTTCTTTGTTTCTCGTTGAGACTTTGCATTAGGCTATGATATTTTTCGTCACTAACAGTTTTTGGAACAGTGAAATGTTCAACACGTTTAGGCGGTGCCTGTCTTCGTTCCCCAGGGAGCATTCGATCAGCAAGTTTGTCTTGTTCTTGTAAATGAGCAGCAGCGTCGTCGTTATCGTCATCATTTTCTTCGTTCCCATTTTCGTCCAACTCGTTAACAAGATTTCTTAAAGCTTCTTCAGTAATACCAGGATCATGATGAAAAGCCTTTGAGTTACGTTGAATCACATCTGCCATTGAACTTGCTTTCTCCACAACATTCACTGCAAGAAGCTCCATTTCTTCATCACGCCAGTTTGTGTACAGCATTAATTTTTCCCTCAAAAAATTATCTGGGTCCTGAATCTTGGAAAAATGACGAAAACGAATAATCTTAAAAGGACCCCGTCTTTTTCGAACGTACCCAGAGCCGTCTAATAAAGCCATTGGCTTTGAAACGCCTGAAAATTAAAAAATGGTTCGGTATAATTTTTAATCTATTAACAACGCTCGCAGTACTGCAATCGTTGTTTTTAGTTAAGTGAAAAGTATGTATATATTTTTTAAACGTTATAATTTTGCTTTCAGTATCACTATTAGCTTCTTCATCATTCTCATTGTCATCATCCTCGTCATCTTGGTTATTCCGTTGATTTTTCGATTTTGTAAATTCATAACCAGCAGCGAAAGCAGCCAAATATGTATCTTCAAGTTCCAGTGGTCGGTTGACGTAGTGGTCTATCAACCCAGCCTGATAAATATTTTCGTCGTCATCTTTAAGTGAACTCAGTTCTATTTCTCTCCTCAAAATATGCGTTCGTTCTTCCGGTGGAGATGTGTCAATGTATACATCTCCGGGTGAACTTTTGACATTGTTGATTCCCAAGAGATAACCTGCCCCCTCTTGAGCGGAGATTTCGGTGCCATTCCACAGTGCTTTGGCGTATCTTTCCAGCTTGCTACATATTTGGGTGTTGCCGGTAGCCGCTGCACGGTTGATTTCCTTCATGAGCTTGGACATTCCCCCATCTGACTTGAGTATATATCCAACACAGTATTCAGCGCAGTCGTATGTGTCCAAAACATATTGAATATCAATATTTGCTTTCCATGCCAGCAGCAAATCCCGATTGTAAGGGTCGATGAATGCTTCGTTGACCTGTCTTTGATGTAATACTGTCGCACGCTTAATAGAGCTCCGTATGGCTGAAATTTACAAAATTTCGTTTTACACTATAAATTTGCAAAATTAAATCATGTTTCATAATTGCTGCTACAGTACTGCAGCCGCAATTTTAAGTCAAAAAATATTGGTGCACTTATCTCTATTTTACTTACCCATAATGTGGTCATCTTCAGATAATTTTAATGAGGATATGTATTCAGTGAAAGTAGGATTTTCTAACGATTTGCGTCCTCGCCGATTCAGGTCTTCCTTCACACTGGAATACATCTCGCAATATTTTTTATTTTCTTCTGACTTGAGTGTTTTAGGCAGTGGAGTCAATATTAGAGTTCTATGAAGTGGCGGCTTTGGGAATCCAAAACGACAGTTGAGATTGTCCGTTCTTCCTTTTCGGCAAGTATGTGTGTGTTTATGGATTTGATAATTGATGTAGGGGTCAACCTCTTCGTCACATGTTCTCTTACAAATTATATATTTGTCTATAAACTGTATACAGGCTTCCTCCGATTCTGGATCATGTTCGTCATAAACTGGAGCGTCTTTCATCCAGTATAATCCGTGTGAATGTGGAGATCCTCTCAT
>JAQFXM010004506.1:0-16984 GCA_034693345.1 Entomobrya multifasciata | reverse complement strand
ATACCGTTCGACGTTTCAAAATATTTGTTTTCGGTTTACCTGGAAAGCTTAATTGGTCGTCTTGTCTACATGTTGTTTACATGTTGTTGGAAATGTTTTCCAATGTTCACCAATGAGCTTCAATTTCAATGGTATTTCAATGATTTTCGCTAAAATTCACTCTGCGCTGCTTGTAGATTTTATCTGTCTGCGTGTGTACATTACATATATGTAATATTTGTTTTGTTTTGTGGTGTTCCAAAAATATAAAACTGGCCAAGTCAATATAGTCACAAGTCAAAACACCAACATGAATTGGAATGGTGGAGCTTTGGCAAGGGCAAATTTGAAACGCCAGTCTAATTATAACCGATCCAGTCATAACAATAATCGGCGGAATTTTCAGAATGATAATGATAACGGCAGGACTATTGGTGAGGGTAGCTCTGTGGAACCTGGAACTCAAAACTTTCAAGTGGGAACTTCTGCAATAGAAGCAGTGGCTGGAGCCAAACGTTCCAGACAAAGCTTACCAAATAACCAAGAAGGAAACGGAAGGAAGATACACCATGGACATGATGATCGCCACAAGAACTCTGTCTTGGGATATGAATTGGATAACCCTGAGAAATATGAGAGAAGAGTTGTGCCACTGTTGGAATTTCTAGAGAAAAAGTTTCCTAAGGGGCATGTCTTGAGTTTGCAGTTAAGCCATCAAATGGACATTACACGGAGCATGTCAGGATCGGGAAATTGACTGCAAATGTTTATTTTATTCACAATTTAACTAACCAATGTGTGTAAATTTTAAGTTTGGTTGTAATCTATTAAAAGTCTTTGTTAACAAACCGATTTAAAAAATACGATGTCATTACATGAAATATTTATTTTTAACATGAAATCCATCACCAATCATACTTGTTTTTGTTAAATAGTAGTTAAAAGTCATCATTACGCATGCGCATGTCAGGATTCATTGAGTCTGTAAAACACAACGCAACGGTTTCATTATCACTATCTATTATCGTTCATCGAGCACCCTGATATACCAAATCATTTGCTATCCTGTGTAGCAAAGCAATTAGTTACAAACCTTATGAAATAATTATTGGACCAATGGCTCTACAAAATCTACAAAAATATACTTTCAACGTATTTTTTTAGAATTCAAATAATGTGTGAACTACCCCAAGGCCAAATACTCAGAATATAAAACGCATTTTGTAAATTAAAAAGATATTTAACATTTCCTTGAATTTTATGCTTTTAAATTGGTTTTCCGTAATGAGGACAATAGACAATATAAAGATTGTGATGAAATGGGTATTTAGAACACAATATCAGATATCATGCCACAGCCACATCGACATTGCATCAAGCCAATGTGTACCATTTATTTCAAAAGATTTTTTACTGCACTTAAAATTATAAATTTTTAAATTGTGTAAACAAATTATATTAATTAATGTATTTCGAAATTAAATTTGTAACTATTTCACAATGTAGAAAAATGTTGGACTTGATAAAACGCTATTTTTAGTAGCTCAAGAAATTCTTGGCTTCGTTCACAAAAGTGGCCTTTAACAAGGCCCATAAATATAGTTTTAAACTACAGTTACCTTATATGGTTATGATTTAACCATGATAGCATTTAAGTACCATTTTGTGATATTACTAATCACAATAATAAGGGTACGCAGCGCTTCCATTATTAGACATGAACGTAAGTATTCTCTAGCAACTCTTGCATGTCTAAAATGAAAAGTCAATTTTTATTCCACAGCTAAATAGATTTGTACAAAATTTGCAGCGGCTCGAGAAACGATAGTCGACTATGTATACGAAATCCGTGATGACCCTGTCGCCCCAGTAGATGAAGAAACTGAAGTGGTAGCGCCTGGGGAAGACTACGACTGGAAAAAATATCAGGAACAAGAACTCATCTTCGCTCCAGGGAGTGGAGATGAGCTCCGAGTCCGACCTGATGGTACAGCCACATTTACCCAACCGGAAGTAAAAAGGATTCACAGAACAACGGCTAATGGTGGTAAGTAATTTTACTCCAAGAATGCATTGGAAAATTTGCATTAAACATAAATAAGAATTTTGTCCAAAAATGTTTAAAATAGATGACTATTATGTTTATGAATATTGGTATCCAGCTGAAGAGGATCTTGCCAATAATGGTTTAGGTAAATATCTGGCAATGGATAGAAATGACAGAGGCAGGGCATCAGGTAATCTTGCAGAGGATCCCAGTAAACCGGATAATTCAAAGCTAATAAAAGAGACCACTACTACCACGACTGCGCAACCAGAAAGGGTAAAAAGAGCGGAAGACATTGGTACGACGCTGTCACCCAAACCCCAAGTAGCTGCAGGTCAGCAATCAGGGGCACAAACCACTATTATCCCAGTTGCCGATGCAAAATTAGCTGTTGTTGTACAATCTGACAAAGATACTGCCATTTTAAACAAACAAGGTATGCAATTTAAAATCACATGAATTTTTTGACATGAGAATTGAGGATGTAATGAATACTTTCATTGTTTTAACAGCATCTGGAAGTAGTAGTGACCAGGAAAAATCTACAACTAATAGCCCAACTACATCACCAGCACCAGTTAAACTGGTAGAAAATAACTCTCCAACAGAAACGGTTAAAACGAAGAAGAGCGTTAATGCACCTGCCGTTTTAGTTGAGCGTAGTTCTCTTGACGTTGCAGACGCAAGTGACAAGCTTTTTGACAAAGGGGCTGAAGCAAAAAATGAAAAATTTATCACCAAAGTAAGTCCCGTGGAACAAACTAATGTTGCCCCTGCTGCTGCTGCTAATGGTACGCGAATTAAAATACTCGACCAAAGTAAAAATTAACATGATTATGAATAATTTTTCATGACTTTTTATGCCACCTGGGAAAATAGATTTAACTGGAAAGGCTGCACAAGGTACTTCAATAACAATCCCTGATACTAATGTAGCGGTCGCTCCAGCATCTGAAGTGGAAAGCAAAAAACAGACGAAGCGACATGAAGCAGTATTGACAACGTCTACCGAACCTCAATTTGAGGAAGTTGAGGATTTAAAAACAACAACACCTAAAACGATTGTTGTAGCCCGAAGTAACGGAGATGAGATTGTTGCGGAAGTGGTGCCGAACGACAGTGGGTCAGGAAAGCAAGTGGAGATGACCTTACTTGTAAAAAAAGCGAAGTCTGAGTTTGCCCCAGCACAAACGGCAGAAGAAGTAACAGTAGCCCCAAAACCAATCACAATCACTGCTACTTATAAGGACACAGCCGTGGCCAAAGCAATGATGATGGCAGAGAGCCAGCAAAGTGAAGTCACGACGCCACCCAGCATCCCCTCAATGGAAAAATCTGCTGTAGCTCCTGCAGCAGCTGCAGAACTTCCCATTTTGAGGTTCGGCTTTCCTGAAATTTCACGGAGGGAGTTTAAAGCAGCAAATCAAGCAGATGCAGAAGTACCTATTGTTAAAAGGGAAACTGGAAAGCTGAAGTCCACTCATCAAATGGAAGCTGAAGTAACACTTGTGGATAGTGAGGATATAGAGGACGCTGCTGCCAACACTATTGCATTAGAAGAGCCAGTTAGTACAGTGGCACCTGCAAAACAGGAAGAAAAAGAGGATTCAGCAGAAGAACAGGCAGAAGAGGAGGATCAGGATCAAGCACCAGCTAGCAAAGTGTCTAATATTGCTGCATCCCATGTGGAGGAAGATGTTGTAGAGGGAGCTCCTACTGATCAAGATTCAAAGGATAGTTTAAGTAAACTGGTAAAAAAGCAGACTTCATCGCATGGAAAGCATTTTAAGGGAGAAGAGGTGGAAGCAGAGGAGGAGAATATGGCACCAGCGAATAAGGTGGGAGAAGATAGTGGTGAAGAAGAAGAGGATGTAACAACACTGCCAATACCAGAGGGAACTACTCCAGCAACTGTTACGGCTAAACAGGATTCTCCAGAGGAAGAGGAGGAGACAACGGTAGAGGCAGAGACAACAACTGAAAATGATGAGGAAGATGAAGATGATGAAGAGACGAAAGACACTGAGAAAAGGGAGGATAGTGAGTCGACTCAAGAGTTGGTGGATGATGTTCCAAAGAATGTGGCTGAAGGTTTGTCTTTACTGAAGGCACTTTCAAAAAGAGGTGATAGCGGGGGAGGTGCTGGAATAGAAGGAGGAGGAATAGCGGACGGGGGTGACGTGAATCAAATTGAAAGCTCGAAAAGTAAGGCCCTTTTAACTGATATGTCACCTGGAAAGATTGTAAAATCTGCGTCAGATGAGGGTGAGGATGATGAGGAGGATGGTGGGTCAGATGGTAAAAATGGTAAATTTAGTTAAGCTGGAGAAAGTTTAGTGAAATGAGTGAACTTAGTTTCCTTTTTTTGGAATTTTTAGATGAAGAGGACGATGAAGATGATAAAAGTGAGTCTCCTGGAGAAAGTACATTTACTCATCATGGCAAGCACTCGACGGGAAGAAAGCGACGGGGTTAGTGATATATTTAAACCAAATTGGTTCCCAATTTAGGAAAATTAGTAATTTAATGTATACTTTTTTAAATTACAGAAATATCGGATGAAAAATTTGTGGCAGAAGGACATTTTGACAAGGCTACAGTTGATAATCCACTCCTTCACCGGAATAAACGGTCAGTGGAAATGCGTGAGAGGGTAGTTGACGGGGAAAAAGTTTACGTAGACACTCCTTTGGAATTTGATGCTCCAGGCAGTAATTTTGATGGCATTGCTGACGGACGGCATTTGTTGATGAATGGGGTGCCTCGGCTAACACGCCAAACTGGTAGCGGATATGATGCATTTCCCCAGACTGTAGGATCGGATAAATTTCCACATCCTTTTTGTGATCTGGAAAGGGATACAGGTATTATATGCCCAGGCGTCCGCAGGGGTGTATTTTTGGAACAGTTCTTTTACGACTCGGAAACCAATAGATGCTCTCACTTTGTATACAATGGATGTGGTAATTTGTCAATTAATTACAAAGCTTATAAGAATGAAATAGAGATTTTTCAAAGAAACATTTAACATGACACATGCTTTTTCCAGGTGGAAACGCAAACCGGTTCTCTACCTTATGGGAATGCAACCAGTTTTGCGGAAAACAAACCATTCACACGAAACGACAGGACTGAAAAAACAAATTGATGATAATGATGACAATTAAGCACAACGGAATGGATATTAAAAACCCGGAAATATATTTTTTAAATGTTTGTAGCTTTATTTATATTATTTTTAGAGATATAGTATTTTAATAATCTTTTATCTGTAACATTTTTTAACGTAGTTGATAGTTGAATATAATATGTATATACATAACTATTATATGTAATTTTCATAACATAAACATAACCCTTTTTTTATAATACTTCAGAAATCTGGCTAAATAGTTTGCAACAACAAAAGTTATGTAAATATTCTTGTAATCTTTGTTTTGATCCCGTAGAACAAAAAAGTAGAATAAATAATAATTAGACAAGAATACAGATACATAATTGTGCATACATGGAATTTATAGAGATAAGAGGATTAAATACTAATTACTAGTTTTTACCCTCATTGTTTTATTTCGCACAGTTATTTTGATTTCAGCACCGAATCATTTTTTCGCTTTCAAGACCAGAACGGAATTTTAATTTTTTTATATTTGTAATTTTGACTATTCAAGTTTTACTGATTTAGAATAACAGTATAGCAGTGTTGCAGGTAATACTAATTTAATATGACTACTTATTTAACTTTTGGATTATAAGCTTTACTTTTTTCCAATGATATGTCGTTTCATGTTTAAATATGTGCTTATTATACCAACCACTACACCAGCTTATCAGATCTAGTAAATTTTTTCCCCATTATCACCGCCCGCCTACATATCACAATCACTTTTCTCACTTTACTTTCTTCTCATTTTACAAATCTATATATTTTTCCACTCAACCTAACTGCCATCTTATTATGTGCGAGAAAAAAAATCAAATGTGATTGATGCTCCCATAAACGAATAATCTGTTTGTCTTTCTTATCTTTTAATGCGTATTCCTTCTTGGTAAATTAGCTTCTGTGCTTATCATTATTATTCTGTTGAACTACAGTCTCATCTCATTATCATCATCATCTTAACATGCTACTAGATTAACTTTAAAGTTTTATGAATCTTTAGCCATTTTTTTCTTTCAAGTTGATTTTTCTCACAACAAACCAGGTTATTTCTTCTTTCCAATTCACAAATACACTCTTATCACAGATTCATGATTATCATCTTATCAATATGATAACATAACAATATTTTATCAAAACATGATCATTTTTTACTACCCTTGACATTGACCATCATTGCCAAAAAAAATGTTTGAACATCTTTCCAAAATATATATCAATTCAACAATTTTTTTTAATTAACAATGTAACAACAATCATTCTAGTTCTAGTTTTTGAGCCGCTATACAGCAATCCATATTCTATATTAGCTAATCTAAGAAAATAACATGTATATCAATTATACACAGTATACTAAAATATAATACAATATTTTACAGTGACAAAAATAATTCATTTTTAAAACATTCATGTTTAAAAAATCGTAGTAGAAATAATCATTATTCCCCAAAAAATCAATAGTCTCCATTTTTATATTTAGCGCAGTGCGGTGGTGGAGATACAAAATAATACGCAAAAAATATGTGCTTAACTAGTCCTAAATAATAATTTCCCCCATCAATTAAATCCATAAAATTACTTCTCCCCTTCGGTCGAATTTTGATCATCGTCTAACGTGTCATCCGAAGACGAATAAAAGGAGCTTGTGTGACGACGATGGGAAGGTCCTGATGTTGTTGATGCTGATGATGTTGTACCATTTGTCAAAACAGTGGAACCATTACTTGTTGCAGGTGGAACAACTGGAGAGGAGGTGGTGGTGTTGGTGGAATGAATGCAGTTAGGGGAACCGCATGAAGTGGCAGCAGGATTGGCGGAAACAGGCGCCACACCACCATTACAAGTGGAAGTTGTTGTGGAAGTCCCATTGCGGAGATTTTCTTGCTGAATTATATAATCTTCTCTTTGTGCGATTAATTCAAGGAGACAACCAACAGACCCGAAGTAGCCTTCGTGTTCCAGGAAGAGGGCCTTTAAGGCTCCTTTTGACCAATACTCCATGGCATATGAAAGAAGTTTCATGGATATAGTATTTACGCGAAGGAAGTTGCCAACAAAGAGGACCTACAGAAATTTAATTGGTAATTACTTAAATATGGCTAACTTATGCATATTTCTGGGGATACTTTTAAAATGCGCCTTACCCTAGAAATTCCTTCATTCAAAGCACACATCCTTGCAATGGACGCAATATTGTTGGTAATCGTAACTAAAGTAGCCCTTGCAAGATCCTCCCTGCTAACCTTGTCTCTTCTGTCTGAACTTATCATTTGCCCAAAGCTGGAAGCCACAAGATTCCCATCTAATCCAAACTTGTCGTAACCACCGCCGTAAATGTCTTTGACGAGTTTGTCAACCCGAGTATTATCTCCGCGGGAGGCGAGTTCAATGGCTTCTTCAAAAGTGGAGCAACCAGTGAGTAGGCAACAGAGGCCAAAGAATGTGCCACCGCCAAGGCTAAAGTTAAAACATCAAATTACTTCATTAGTACAATTTTACGACCACCAAATTTCCAAGAAATAAAATCATAAAGAGTGAAGATAGTAGGCTTTGTTAGTGAGTTCATTTAGTTAGAAAGATAAAATTAAAAACTGGACTACAGTACAG
This sequence comes from Entomobrya multifasciata, assembly GCA_034693345.1. Classification (NCBI taxonomy): domain Eukaryota; kingdom Metazoa; phylum Arthropoda; class Collembola; order Entomobryomorpha; family Entomobryidae; genus Entomobrya; species Entomobrya multifasciata. The sequence goes on along the minus strand of JAQFXM010004506.1, from coordinate 9,191 downwards.
TATAAAGCAGTTTTAGAGTTAAACAAGACAATTTTGTTAGCGAAACGAAGCATAAAAAGGAAAACAAAACGAACTCTGTGAGGTAATCGCAATCGCACCTAGTTCCCGAAACACGAACAAATTTTCCAGGGCCAGTGACCTTCAAAATGCTCACACCGGAACCAACATTGACAACCTACACATCAAAATGAAATCAAAATGAATAACATAAAAGTTTTCAAGTTAAGCTATATAGTAAACTTAGATTAATTAACCTACCATGAACGGATACCTCATCGTTCTGAAGTCGTACGTCCTTTTGACACTTGAATCCCCCCTGGGACTATCCCAGTAATAGCACTCATCGGGATTATTTGCCTCAATAAATTCGATTCCCCGTATAAGTGAGTCCAGCTCATCGAACTTGTGTAGCCTCATGTTAACTTCCTATTATTAAAAAATACAACGTTTTGGCTTAGTTTAAATTTTTAAGCAAATTTAAAAATTGCTTATTGATTATACTGCGTGTACCTCATAAAACTCGTTCTCAAACTTGTATGCACCTCCTCCCGTGGCACAAATTGTGCTTGCCAAAGTAGCCATGCCTTTGTTCTTGGCGAGTTCCAAAAAGTTTTCCATTTCTGAGGTCGGGAATCGAATAAAGTGAAGACTGCCTTTGCGCCCTCCGATTATAACATTATCCATCTACATTTAAAATATATTTTAAATGTTACCACATTTATCTACACCTAACCAGTTGTCCTTTTCACTATTCCGAATTACCTGCAAATGTGCATCTCGATGCCCCGTACTTCCATACGACTTGTTATTTTTCAGGTACTTGCGAATATTCTTGAGAGTCTCCACCTCCAACTCTTCTTCCGCTTGTGTATTATCCGTTGGCTCAAAGTACACCAGTTTCGCCAAAGTTCCCCCAATGTCCATGCCAAACCATGGCATTGCTATATAACCAGAAGCAGAATAACCCAATTTATATAACTTTTTATTATTTCTCGTCCCTTTTCTTTCATTCTTATCATGGCTGGTGGCAGAACTTTTCCTTTCTAAAGTAATTTTTCTTCCTAATCCTTTTGAAAGTAAGCTACCCATTGCCCATTGACCCTTCTTAAAACTTTTTAGTTGCCAAGTTCAACAAAACTCTGCTTTGAAACACTTTTAGATTTCTTTTTTTATCAAACACGCAAACAATCTACTATAATCTACTGTCTCGCAAAAATACATTTGCCAACTAAAACCGATAGTCTTATGTCAAAATAAAATCTTAATTTTAAGCAATTTTAAAAATCAAATTTTAAAATATTTTTATTGTCCACATGACAATTAACTTACGTGGAAGCTCTGAGGAATTCAAACTGTTCCATTGCACCAGCGCTGGATGATGCTGACTACAACACGAACTGGAAACGCATGCCATTTTGATTTACTTAAAATTTCCAAATTTCTTTTATTTCTTCATCAAAAACACTAACACTTCACCAAAAACTGCTTAAAATTTATTTTCCCCAAAAATCACTTGTTCATATCAATCGCTGCTCTTCTCTTCTCCTGCAACAAAGAAATAAAAAGTTTCAATTAAAAATTGGCTGTTGGTCTTTCAGCCCCTCTCTCCTCTTTGTCACTGTGTCGTACCACAGGTTATCTAATAATCATATCACTTTTAATGTCGATTGTGCATGACGATGAATGATTACATCGCTCATAGCTATGCATGTAATATGTATGTTCGTGTAACGAACCAAAAGATCACAAGGTCAAAACCAAAAACTCTCAATCAAGCAAGTCAGGCAGGATCACATCACGCCGACGACCAAATTGATGCGAGTGATTCTTTTTTAAAAATTCTTTTGGTTAAACTATGATTGCCTGGATTGGATTTTGTCATGTATTACTTCACAATTTTCACTTTTTCCACTAAACTTTAAATGTATTTCTGGCCTGCCAATTATTTAAAGAAATGTGCAATTTACTTTTTGACCAGACCGACCACAAAAAAGTCATGCAATCAAAAAGGGCAGCGCGTCATTGGTATGATGGTATTAGTATGAATATTTTTGCAACATGGTTAGCTAGTGATTACTGATTACTACCAAAAGTGCCTAAAATTTCCCCTTTTTAATATTTTATGTGCTGTTATTGTGCAATTTTTTGGGAGCAACGTTCACAGGAATATAACTTGAAGTTTTGTATGTAAGCCAGGCCAGGCCAAGCCGCAGGCTAGTCTCTTCTCTTCCCATGCATTAAATTTTTAACTCACATTCACATGTGGACATGACCACAACCGTGGAACGTGGCTTCACTACTATACTTACTAATACTAATACAGTTAAGCCGGTTTAAGTTTAATTCGCCATTAAAAGTTAAACAACATAATAATATGATAGAATAGACGCGTAAAACATGTGTAATTAACGTGTTGATGAAGCGTACAGCGACGTGCAATACGCTGGTATGGTGTAGTGTATACACTGTACTCTGTTTTGTTACAATGTTTAATTAACTAAATCTGATCAACGAAGCTGCGAACCTAAATTACATATAATTTAATGTTCCATCCTGATTCTCTGGCCGGATGGAAGATGTAAACAAACTAACTGCACAATATGATTAATGAATTAGTACACAATGAACGAATGATGATAAATACGCAAATATTTGTACCATCATAAACAACCATATTAATCAACAGCATTTAGTAAAGAACATGATATCATTGTGATCTATGCATTTCATCTTATCACAATTCAATTGGTGCAGGATATGCGATACGCGATGGTTATCAAGACTAATACTGTTTGTTTAGTTATTATTTTTTCCCATTTATGTATGTAGAATGGAGATAACTATAAATAACTACGATTTCAAGACATTTGTTGATAGTCATTTTGATTAATGGATTATCTAAGAACTAACTACTATCTAATCTTGGGGGGTATTTGTAAGATTATACTTAAACTATTAATAGATGCGGGATTGGGTCCAGTTTAATTGCTATAGAATCTGCAATGTAGATTGCAATCGCAACACACGACACGTTCATAAATGACTTACTCTTTTGCAACTGGTACAACCTTACAGCACTTTGTTGGCTGGGAAACTCGGATGCTCCAAACAACTTCTAGCTTTTTTGAGCTGGTTTTTGTTTTGCACTTGAACACAACTTGAACTAAAAGTTTACAGTTAAATTAACACACAAAACTCTAGAAAAAGTTAATTCCTGTCAAAACTGTCAGTTTTGTAACATGACATCACTCAAACAAGCCAAATGAATGAATAAGTCGATCTGCAAGTCTGCAGAATTCCTTTTAAAGGATAAAACTTTTATGTATGTTCTCAGAACTCAGAGCAAATATCTTCAACTAATTCAAGGTAAAGATGGTATTTATTGGTCTTATTCCCTACGTCACGTCACGTCATTTTTAATGATACATTATTGAGGAAAAGTGTAAGCTCAAAAACAGGTGAGTGAATGAATGAATGCAATTTAAATCACCCCAACACGTGTTCTAGTGACCACTGGCCAGTGTCGGTCAGACTGCTCTGATACAATGATGCAAAAGTAAAAGAAATACAAAAACAGTTAGCCGCAGATTTTTTTAAGCTAAAACATCTGCGTCATGTTTTTTTGCGTCATAATACTAACGCTTTGCAACTAAAAGTTTATTCATCCCAGTAAAATAAAAGCAAACGCAAAATCGTACAAAAAATTCATGTGTTTGATTCACATATTCAAGTGGAATGGAAACAAAAAAACTCCTGTAATTATATTGCATGTTTCCAGTTAATACGATTCAGTGAATCAATTAACTAAATTCCGAGTAACCCTACTTACTACAACTCATGATCTATGGTTTCGTTTGCCCAAGTCAACATCTTTCTCTCATCTTGTCTTTTGTCTTTACCTGTAGGCCAGGGGAATTAGTTGCGGAAGTGCCAAAATAAGCATTGGCTCAAATCCTTTACAAACTGTACTTTACTTAATGACAATTTTCAATTCTTTTTCAATTTTTCAAGTCAATTTTTTGTAATTTAAAGTGAAATTTGATGCCCGAAAACTTCTGATTTTTTTGGTTATGATTAATGCTCCCATTTGAAAATGGTCAACTTGATTTATTTGAAAATTACTTTAAAATATTGATGATTTAGACTGGAAGTCTTTCCAATTCCTTCACTTTTCTATTAACCTCTTGTGTAGTTTTTTAAAACATTTTATGAAAGTTAAAGACGCTGAATTTGCCGTACTGCCACTTCTAGCAAAAAATAAAACTTACAATAAAATACAATATGACTACACACGCACTATATTTCTTTTTTATACGAGTCAATAAAAATGCTTAATCATCATCATTTAGCAATTATATAAAAAATACGACCTCATAAAGGGATTCTAATGAATAGAGGAGAAATAATGACCGACATTTTCATCATAGCCATAAAAGATTCTAAACTATTTTTCTCTTCTTCAAACAATTAAGAATCGTTCGTCAGCAGTGGCAAGCATTTTAGTGCTTGGCTGTTGGCTTGTTTTAAGTTCTTCTAATGGTAGTGGTACTAAATTGTTTTTTATGGACCAATTAAGAAACATGTACATGTGCCCAGCAGATGATATGACATGATATGATAATAATGATGACGAATCGTCATTGACGATGAACAATTTCGTTAAAACACTGACTGAACAAAAACAGTAAAAAGATAAAAAGTTACATAACTCTATAATCTTCTACGTACTTCCATTGTCGTTTAAGATGTTTATGTAATTTATTTTTAGACTAGAGTAAATAGGTTAACTGCTAGCAAAAGAACAATTAAACTCCTCAGCTTTTCATACTGCGCAGTTTATGAGTATAATTATCTTAATTTGTGCTAAATTATTACCCGGTTTTATAGATGAAGATGACGACGACGACGATACATTGACGTCTGATTGACAAGTATAATCATCAGATAGTCAATTCAACTGATAGCTGAGCTTTCGTCGTTAATACTAATTTCTGGATAACTAAGTACAATCGAAACACAATTTGTCACGTGTAAGCAATTAAGTGATGTTTCCTTTGTATTATTCCTCTACTCAATTAAACAAGAAGTCACCAAAAACCAGGACAAATTAGATAAACAAAAGGTATAAATAGGTAGGTACTTTTCAAGGGCACAAAAAGGGTAAGTTCAAGGTAAGGTGTAAGGACTAAAGGACAAGGGACACAGAATAAGGGACTCAACTTTTTCAAGAACCTTCTTTCTATCAACCAACTTGTAAACTGGACTTTGACTTTTTTTACACTTCACCTGTCTTTAGTTTCACAGTATTATGAACACTGGACACTCAGTCTGGACTGTTCACACAATATCAATTTGCATAACAGTTTGTAACTTTGCTTTAGACAACTTATATTCAAGTTAATGTGCATGTACATTTAACCCTTTTGGTTTACAAACATTATTCCGTTTTGGTAATAAACAAACAAAAGATTGGAAAACTCTTTTTATCTTTTTTCTGTCTCACTGCTATATTTACTCACAAACAAACACATGCGACCAACTCGTGACACTTTTTTTGATTACCACAACATTTTCATCATTGATTGATTCTCTTCTCAACAAGATGATGATTAGGAATCAGGAATGTCCAAAAATACACTCTGATTAAATTGCCATTTGTTGTGATTTGTGATACTTTGTTTCACTCTTCTCCGCACAAAACAGGAAAGAAAAAGCTAAATCTATAATACTTTAGTTAGGAATGAACACTGATTTTTTTTACTCTAATTAAAATACTCTGTTATATTTCTGTCTCTCTGCTTATCTGATCTTATCTTTCCTTCTTTTGATAACTGCAAAATTACATGTAAAAATAACATGCATGTGATGCATGTAGAAAAAAACACACTTATGTAAAAAAAACCACCAAGTAAACCACATACACAAAAAACAAACAGGGCAAGGCAAAAAACGGCAAGCCAGACAAGACTCTCAGGTGATATTTTTTACTGCATAAAAAAGTATGCTGTTTTTTAATACTTTTTTATATCCGCTTTTTCTGCACACAGTTCTCAGGCTGATTTTTAGTTTTGATTACGTTTTCCTGCGGTCGGTCGGTGAACAGCAAAATAGGAATGCCGATGCCGACACAGACGATGGGACGACAAGGTTTGTGAAGTGAAGAATAGAACGGAAAAAATGGAATGAGAACATTATCATCAGTTGCAATTATAATGATATGAATCATTAGTCATTAGTGTATACTGAATACTGCACAGATTTATTACAGGCAGACACAGAGGACAACAGAATTTCATAATGATCAGAGTTAAGTTGTGGTTTTTACCATGTCTAGTTTGTATTGTGTTTGCGCATTTCTCATTTCTTTAATGAGGATAACTGGCTTGAATTCTAAAAAAATGCATATGAATATAAATATTTTATGGGCTTTTTTCATTGCATATGATGCTGGTGATGTACTGTACTGTACTATTGTAATGTTGAAAAAATATGAGTGTGATATATGGATGCTGAGGATGATGACTTTTTCGTGTGAAATTGATCTGGTTGGATTTCGCGAGTCAGGCCATTCGGATGAGAGCTAAGAGTTGACGAATGACAAAACAAGAGGGCCATTAAAAATGCACCAGTGGTGTAATAAAAAAAGAATTGATGATGATGATGGCTTGAATTTTTTGTGCATGTAGTTTTTAATTTTTAACATTGAACATAACCCTTTGTTTTTTAGCAGCTTAGTGGACACTATGAAAAATTGGCTATGCACAAATCACACATAAATTGAAATATTTACTCAGGAAGACCATATATATTTGTAAATAATTTTTTCTCCTTTATTCAATAGTACAAATTATAATTTTATAGACTATAAGAAAAAATGCTAAATTTTAAGTGCTTATCGAATTTTCTTGTCATCATCATGTGATGATATCCAATTCAACAAGCACATGCTTGCATGTGACAGTGTTATGAAGTAGCACGTTGCCCTCAAGCCAAACAGCTAAACAAAACAACTCATCTGATCAGCCGGTTTTGGATTTTCATGAGAGTGAGATGAGCATGAAGTAAAGAAAGTGTGTAAGGAAAATGTCTAATGTAATTAAATGTTCCGAAGAATCCTGGTAAATTAAATTTAAAATTGGTTGGTAAGTTATCAGAATAACTGGAGTAAAGTACCATGCTTTTTAATCTACTAGTAAATAAATTACGATGACTTTCGGTCATGTTGTCTCCCTAGAAATGCTGTGTTCCAAAACCACCTTGTTAATTAGAAGAGGTGGAGAAGGAATCAAAACATGTATGCTGACTCCTTGGCGAAATGTCACCTTATCAATGTCTGCATCATCCCACCACCGCCTTGAGCAACAATCAAAGGACCACCCCCACCAACGGCACGATACCCCTTTTGTAATTTTCGACACAGCCCAAAACTCAAAATGCAGACTAACAACTAAACGAAAGAATGTACTGACCTGGTACTCTTGTGGTCCAACAGTTTACGACTCTGCTCACATCGGTCACGCAAGTTCCTTCATTAGACAAGATGTCATTCGTCGAATTATTGAAAGTGTTGATAAGCAAGTTACTCTAATTCAAGTCATGGGAATCACTGACATTGACGACAAAATTATTAGGCGAGCTAATGAAACTGGTGGAGAGTGGAAGTCGGTGAGCAAACATTATGAACGGGAGTTTTTAGAAGACTTAAAACATTTAAATGTTCTTCCACCGCATGTGTACAGTAAAGTTAGTGACTTTATCCCGGAAATTCAAAGATTTGTGGGGAAACTAGTAGAAAACAAGGTAGCCTATGAGGTGGCCGATGGTAGTGTATACTTTGATACAGAAAAGTATGGAGACAAATATGGAATATTTCGCCAGAGCACTGAAAATTTGAATTCCGAAGATACCACTTCCAGTGATGGCAAGCGAAATTCCAGGGACTTTGCTTTGTGGAAGGGTGCAAAACCTGGAGAACCATTTTGGAGCAGTCCCTGGGGTACATCTAAACAAGGTCGTCCAGGATGGCATATTGAATGTTCTGTGATGGCCTCTCACTTTTTTGGACCAAGTCTTGACCTCCACACTGGTGGCCGAGATTTGATATTTCCCCATCACGAAAATGAGGAAGCGCAGTGCTGTGCCCATTTCCAGTCAAACCAGTGGACTTCTCACTGGCTTCACATGGGCCATCTTCATTTCAAGGGGGAATCCGAGAAAATGTCAAAGTCACTAGGAAACACGATTTCCATTCGTGATTTTTTGAAGGAACATTCCCCCGATCTTTTAAGGCTCTTATGTATCAATGCAAAGTACAGGAAAAATTTAGACTATTCCCCAGATTCCATGGAAATTGCAAGAAAAATTGTCAAGAAACTCACAACCTTTTTAACTGACTCATCTGCCATTTTAAATGGAACCAAGCAAGTTGCCATATCTTCCCCCTCAGGGGAGAGTTCTTTATGGGAGACCTTGGAATCTGCAAAGGTTTCCCTGAATAATGCCCTGTTGGACGACTTTGATACTCCAGAAGCTTTAAAGATTGTGACCGAACTGATTTCTAATTTTAATCGCAACTATTCAATTTCTACTAGTGGTAGTAGCAGTAGCGATGTCAATTCTTATCAACCTGTTAATTTTGAACTAGTCTTTGCAATTAGAATATTTATTCAAGATTTTGTAAATTTAGTAGGCTTATCATTAGAAACTAATTACAATTATGGTAGCGGGGGTGGTGGTACAGTTCCACAGGATTCTCGCTTAGAAAACGTGATAAATCAATTTGTACAATTTCGTAATCAAGTCAGATCATATTCCCTGGCCATGGAGGAAACTGATAAGGACCGTCGTAAAAAACTGATAAACGAAAGGAAAGAGTTGTTACAAGCTTGTGATAAGGTGAGGGATGAAATGTTGGAAGAAAACAAAGTAGAAATTAAAGATCATGGTAAAAATTCTGCTTGGATGTTTACTCAATAAAAATTTAATAATAAAACAATTAACATTTAAAAATAATTGTTCATTTAATTCTCTCCGTAATTAGCATTCCATTAATCCGTCTGTAATTTGAAAATTTGGCATTTTTCTACTTTGTTTAAAGGACATCGTATCATGAGCACTAGACTTTTCCTATCAATGCTCACGAACAGCTTATCAATCTTTGAATTTTATCAAACTACCCGTTGAGACTTGAC
>JAQFXM010004505.1:0-16985 GCA_034693345.1 Entomobrya multifasciata | reverse complement strand
TTACTCCATGTTAAATCCCCATAAGGAAAATGCTTATTTTCCTTCTGCGCGAAGCGCTCTCCCCGGCCCTGCCGGGGTATGGGTGGATGGGGAGATGGTGGTGGAGGTGTTGGGGCAGCCTGCCCTTTGCCCTTGCCCTTTATGCGCTTTATTATATAGACGTATACGAGGATACATATGAATACATACATACATGCAATACATTGAAATGAACTATGAGTTACATGAGAGTGGCTGTCGTGCTTTAGCACGCTTATGCCACGAGCGGGCGAATAGTTCTACGTTATAGCCCTTACGATACCCTTGACTTCCATACCCTTTACCATGTAGACGTATACGAAGATGTATATGAATGCATTAAGTGGAACTATGAGTTACATGAGACAAGCCGTGGTGCTTTAGCACGCTTATGCCACGAGTTGGCGAATAGTTCTATAGCTCTGGTAAAGCCATTGAATTCATGCTTCCGGTCTGGGGTAGAACTAAGTATTAAAAATATCTGTATAATTCGTAAGATGAGCGCTAGTATAAATGTATGAGTGCTGTTGCTGTATACAAATAAGAAATGCAATTCCTTTAATATTCAATAGCCTTTAAGCGTAGGCATATACTGTTGTTGGTACCCGAATAACCATATTATGTAGTAACTATGATACACTCACAATTAAGAGTCCAAGGTCGTCCCCGATTTTTACATTTAACTTTAGTTGAAAACTGACAGCACACGACATTTTGAATATGAATAAATTACAAAAGTTCAAGGTCGTCCCCGATTTTTGCATTTGACTTGAAAACTATTAGCAATGAACCACCAAATATTTAATCAATGACGTCATCTTTAATATGACTGGAGTAAAAAAGTTCAAGGTCATCCCCGATTTTTTTGCATTTGACTTGAAAACTAACAGCACTGAACCGGCAAATGTTTAAACAATGACGTCATCTTTAATGTGACTCGAGTTCAATGTCATCCTGCATTTTTCACATACATAACAAACACAATTGTTACGTAACAACAACAACTATTGGTGTATGGACCATCGTCAAGTCAATGACCTCATGTTGGTAATGATACAGTACAAAAGTTCAAGGTCGTCGAGCATTTTACAAACAATCAAATGTGTCATGCCAGTTTCAGTTCCTTGGGCCCCAGAATAATCTATAAATAAAATGTCCAATAAACAAAAACTAACCAGTTAAAATGGAGACCGAAAGAGAGGTAGACCTCAGACTAGCGTTCCCTTGTACCATACAAATTTGCGGTAAGTTTTAAATATTTAACTCTTTGCCACATTTGGCCAATTTTTTATTGTCTTGTACCCTTTGCTAGGATTTTCCCAGTCTGGAAAGAGTACGCTAGCTGCCAAGATTATCAAGCACAGAAATCGACTGTTTCGAGAGCGAGTTGACAAGATTGTTTGGGTGTACGGAGAGTGGCAGGAACTTTATGAAACTTTGCAAAAACAAGAACCAAGCATTTTGTTTACACAGGACAAGAATGATGTACTTGAAATTCTCGAAAGTGACAGCAAGTGCATTGTTGTTTTGGACGACCGGACAGTGGAAACATTGTCCAACAATTCTGATCTACTTTCATATTTTGTCCAAAAGAGCCACCACCGGGCTGCAGTGTTTTTGTGGCTCACTCATGCAATTTTTCTACCAAAGTGTAGATTGGCCCAAATTAATGCCACGTATTGCATTGTTTTGAAAATGCTCAGAGATTCCAGCTCAATATTGCATGCAGTCATATATGCAGTCAACAAGAAGCCCTATTCGCATGTATTGTTTTGTTTTCATCCTTCTGCCCCAACCGGAACAAGAATCAGAACAAGTACATTTTTTTGGGAAGACAACTTTAATATTATTCGACCCTTAAATGGAGCAAGTGATGAAACATTTTGATATTTTGCTAACACAATCTACCCGGACGAGGCTGCAAAACTACTTAAAGGAGCCCAAGCTGACCCAATTGAAGCATTAGTGTTTTGTTTGTCGTTACGGACACAAAAACTAGAACCACCAGTCTCTGAACCAGAGAAACAAACAATTTCTATATTCAAGCGTTTAAAATACAAAAGTTTTTATAAAAAGAGTGTCAGCCTTTTGCTTCCCATAGTGACTGTTGCATTGTCAAAGTTTTTTAAAGAAAATTGGGATTCAATTTGTAATTTGTCATAATGATTCCACTTGAATTATTCAAAGTATTCTCAAAGTGTTCTCAAAGTATTCCCAAAATATTGCCAAAGTATTGCAAAAGTGTTGCCAAAGTAATCCCAAAGCATTCCCAAAGTATAACCAAAGTATTCTCAAAGTATTGCCAAAGTCAAGTATACTCAAAATATTGCCAAAGTATTACCAAAATATTTTCAAAGTATTACCAAAGTATTCTCAAAGTATTACCAAAGTATTTCAAAAGTATTACCAAAGTATTTCAAAAGTATTACCAAAGTAGTACCAAATTATTCTAAAAACATAACCAAAGTATTCTCAAAATATTACCAAAGTATACTCAAAGTATTACCAAAGTACTACCAAAAAATTCTCAAAGTATTACCAAAGTATTGCCAAAGTTATACCAAAGTATTCTCAAAGTATTACGAAAGTATTGTCAAAGTATTACCAAAGTATTGCCAAAGTACTACCAAAGTAGTACCAAAGTATTACCTAAGTAGAACCAAAGTAGTACCACCGTATTCTCAAAGTATAACAACAGTATTGCCGAACTATTCTCAAAGTATTACTAACGTAATCTCAAAGTATTACCAAAGTATTACCAAAGTATTACCAAAGTATAACCAAAGTATTCTCAGAGTATTAAAAAAGTATTACCAAAGTATTACCAAAGTAGTTCCAAAGTATTACCAAAGTATTACCAAAGTATTTCCAAAGTATTGCTAAAGCTAAGTATTCTCAAAGTATTACCAAAATATTTTCAAAGTATTACCAAAGTATTACCAAAGTATTCTCAAAGTATTCCCAAAGAATTTTCAAAGTACAAAATAAAGTTTTCTTAAAGTATTACCAAAGTATTCCAAAAGCATTCCCAAAGTATTACCAAAGTATTACCAAAGTATTGCCAAAGTATTAGCAAAGTAGTAGCAAAGTATTCTCACAGTATTACCAAAGTATTGCAAAAGTATTCCCAAAGTACTGCCAAAGTATTTTCAAAGTATTCTCAAAGTATTAAAAAAGTATTGCCAAAGTATTCTCAAAGTATTGCCAAAGTATTGCCAAAGTATTCCCAAAGTATTCTCAAAGTATTCTCAAAGTATTACCAAAGTATTTTCAAAGTATTCTCAAAGTATTCCCAAAGTATTCTCAAAGTATTCCCAAAGTATTCTCAAAGTATTCTCAAATCATTCCAAAGTATTCTTAAAGTATTCCCAAAGTATTACCAAAGTATTCTCCAAGTATTCTCAAAGTATTACCTAAGTATTCTCAAAGTATTACCAAAGTATTCTCAAAGTATTACCTAAGTATTCCCAAAGTATTACCAAAGTATTCTCAAAGTATTCCTAAAGTATTACCAAAGCATTACCAAAGTATTACCAAAGTATTGTCAAAGTAATACCAAAGTATTGTCAAAGTATTACCAAAGTATTCTTAAAGTATAACCAAAGTATTCTAAAAGTTTTACGAAAGTAGTGTCAAAGGATTACCAAAGTATTACCAAGGTATTACCAAAGTATTACCAAAGTAGCTGTGTTCAGAAAGTCATATCCGTTTTTATTTGTTTTTTAAACGCTCCAGAGAATGCCGTGGGTTGGTTTTACGAAACTTTATTTGTTGGCCATAGTTAATGCTTTCACTTTTTTGATTCTATATAATGAGCTGCATTTATTTTGGAAAGTTGACAAAAAAATACTTTTCGTTAATAGAATCAGTCACAAATTAGTTACTTGTCAAGCTTTGCCGTAAAAAATATGAGTGCTAAGATTGTGTGTGGTGTTAAGATAGTTGAAATTTGAGTATATTAAGTACCAAGATTTATGGCAAGCAAAATGTGGGATCTTTTTAATGAACTCGCAAATTTCAGAAAAGTGAACAGTTTAGGAGTGACACAGCAGGTGAAGGGTGATGAAGAAGATATTGCGAGATTGTTCGCTAATGAATATATAATTAACGTGCAAATTGATGTAATCAGCTTCCAGTATGACCAGCCTTGAAAACACAATTGAAACTTACAAAAAATTACTTGGATGAATACCAACTGGAAGTTGGACAAGTAAAATACTGGCTGCTGCTAGAGGTTAGAGGTGTGAAGGAATGAAAACCTGACATTCAAAGTTGGCCTAACCTAATTTATAAGCAGTATGCGGAACTGTAAGTTGTTCCAATAACATTGATATTTGCAGCAATTTTAAAAACTGATGTAATGCCTGAATCGTTGAAAACTGCGGATAGTTTCCCATTATATAAAGGAAAGGGCAGACTGAAACAGGCTTTATCGCACACAGCAATTTTTAATCCGACATGTTGTACAAAGATTTTCGAAAGGTTCATTAACTTTAGTCTGACATCAATTAACAAGCTAAATGACAGGCAACAAGGTTTAAGGAAATGATTTTTAAAAACAAATTTCACAGTATTTTATTATCGCCAACTGGGTTGTGTTAGGATCTTGTCTAGACCCTATTTTTTGCTCATTATTTATTTATGATATTGGTGACGTGATCAGTTTGTGTTATTTATTACATGCGGATGATGTAATTATGTATACGGATTGCACAAATGTTCAGGATGGACTCAATGACACGCAAAATTACCTTCAAAACTTGGAAAAGTGGTACAATTTAAATTCTTACAATTAACATGGACAAAACTAAGGCTATTATATTTTATAAGAAAGGTGGCCGCATTTAAAAAATCAAAGCAACTGGTGCTCAGCACTTGAAAATCTTTGATACAAATGACGATTATGTAAGCGCATTTAAATATTTGGGGTGATAGTTGACAACAACTTATTGTAAAAAAATTCATTATAACCAAATTGAAAATAAAATGAACATTGCTCTTAATGAAATTAAGTAGTTTAAGACGTTACATGCCTGTGAATGGGCTGAAATTTTCTCTTCATTTGTAATTTCGATTTGGGATTACTGCATACCTGTACAATGTTTGCAAAATATAAAGTTCACCTAACCTTATTTTAATTTTCACAGGAAAATGTGAAGAACTCTGACTCTGAAACTCTGGATATATCGTCATGCTACAAGCAATAAGTCGTATACACTTTGATCGAGAAAAAAATATGGTTTTCAGATTTGTACATTTTTCGAAATAATGAAATGTTCAAACAATGGTTTGTTGCATCTGAAAGAGCTGCTACACATATGTACAAACCGAAATTATAAACAGTTCCGCGTTGTTCTGAGATTTATAAAAAATCTGTTAAATTGAATGCAATAAATGAACGGAATGAGCTTCTAAACGATAAGAAAGTAAATCAGGATAATGAACAATATGAATTTTGCATAAATAACGTAATTAAAGAATATTTGTTAAAGTTAAGAACTAGTATGTACATATATTTTTGAGTATTGAAAGTTATGATTTAAAATAGAATGTTTTGGAATGTCTGTTAAAACTACTAATTGTGCCACGGCTAAGTGATGTTCATCACAAACCCATTCATGAAAAATTATTTTCACTCGCCATGCATTGTTATTGTACGTAGACAAGATTTTTACATTAACACGTAAAGTAAATCGAAACTCAATAATGCTCAATTTTTACTGACGTTGTACGTCTACCAGTAATGTTTTTTTAATTCGTGAGTTATCATCACCAAATCCAAATCCAACATTAAAAAATCTTGATTCAGTATTTAAAGCGTGTAATTTTCATATTTGTCGCAGTCGTAGTTTCGATGCGTCTTTTGACACATAGTTTATTTACAGTTTGAATTTCCAATTAGTCGGAAACTTAAAAGTTTGCAAAGCTTTAGAGATTTTTAATTGAAAACATCCAAATCAGCCCAATAGTTAAACATTAGAAGTAAATTAAGATACTGCAAACTCATGTACAGTATTTAAAAATTTGCCTGTCCACAGATTTAGACAAGTTTGTAATATTGAATTAAAGGTTACTGTTTTACTCAATCGTTTTTTTCAAAACTTAGGAACTTAAAGCAAAGCCTTTCAAGCAAATTTAACTGAATGGATATACCTAGTAGAAAGTTTAATGCGTCCGATTTAATTTTATTTCCCGTATATAAGGTGTATCTTTTAAGCAATTTCAACATTCAACGTTAATACTACAATCATTGTAGCCGTACTGTCTGTATAAGCCTTAGCTTGGCAAACCATGTGTTGGATTTATAGTGTTTCAGGGTCCGGATTTTTAGTCAACCAAAATGAAGAAATTAAAAGTTAGTTAATACACAAAGTATACACTAGCAATTTTGTTACCTGTACTTAAAATAATACAATATTCCAAAATCATGAAACTAAAGGTGGTTATAAGCTGTACAAGTGCTCTAGTTACTTTAATGCCGTCTATTTTATTCTTCCATATTTTCTTCTTTTTGGTTGACTAAAAATCCGGACCCTGAAACACTATAAATCCAACACATGGTTTGCCAAGCTAAGGCTTATATGGACAGTAGTTAGTTAGTTAGTTAGTCCGCACGATAACTCGAGAACGACTTGACCGATCGACACCAAATTTGGTGCGCAGGTACTTCAGGTCAATAGTAACTATGGGATTGATTTTCAGCCAAATCGGTCAATCCCTTTCCATATGACAAATGACACCTCTTTCGAAAGCTCTCGTTGAGTAGATCATCGTCGACTTTGTCGTCTTTAAATCGGTCAATCCCTTTCCCCCCGGGGGAGGGGGTCATCTATTTTTTCAAGTACAGCATATGACAAATGACACCTCTTTCGAAAGCTCTCGGTGAGTAGATCATCGTCGACTTTGTCGTCTTTAAATCGGTCAATCCCTTCCCCCCGGGGGAGGGGGTCATCTATTTTTTCAAGTACAACATATAGCATGTGACACCTCTTTCGAAAGCTCTTGGTGCTAGTTTACATAGGTATCCGATAGTTGATTCCATCGGTTCGTTACCGTTCTAGTTGGTGATCTGATCAGATCAGATCATCAACAGCACGGTTGTTGACGATGTAAAGGAGAAATGTTCTGAAATTACTTGTAAATGTGTACATCTTATATGTAATGCGTACCTATTACTATGGCAATTTGCTCCAAGAAAAGTTGTGTATAAATAAAATAGCTGGTGAGCTGTGACTTCTGTGCTGTGAATTGATGAAGTAGGAGAATGTACTTGTAATGCATGTTTTAATGTAAGCTTCTTTATTTCAACAAGTGAAAACAGAAAAAAGTGCTATTCATTTTTTACATGGATAGATTTCGTTTTCTTCAAGACAGAAGTAAGCCAACCTAGAATAAAGTATGAGCAGAAGAGCAGAGAGCAGTTCTTCAAACCATGCTAAAGTTTGTTCATAGAGCAGACGTCCTTAAAACAGAATATAGATTCTTTCATTTCATTACATCTTTTAAACGATTTCATGAAGAGCGAGATAGAGAGCTAGTCAACCGAATGTGTTTTTAAGATGAAGATTTAGAATGATCTCTTTCATGCCGTGTATAGAACCAAGATGATAATGACTAAAATATATGTATATACAATGTACGTATATGTGGGCATGCTAAAAAAGACTCTACTGGTTTAGTATAGAGGATCCATCCCGAATTCCGATATAAGCTAGCATTATCGTTTTGCAATTTCGCACTTCTCACCAAACACTAAAACTATAATGCTGAATACTCATACATTTTGCAGATTCTGTACTGAGATAAATATATTTGCGAATCTTTGATTTTTTTCAATGCAAGATAAAATATAAAATGCAGCTTACATACATATTTCATATTCATATAGACGTGCATTACATGATGTGTATATGGAATGAAAACTGTTTTTTGCAACTTTGTTAAACGTGTACACACGTATGTAGCGTAGGTACGTTGTACATTGAAAACTTTATCCAACCAAACTGACTTCTAAAACTTTGTATGGAGATATGAGAACAACCGGAATACAAACAGTAGCAATGCCATAGGTCAGGTCATTCCATTAGCAACCTTGTCTAGGATGTCGGCTAAAAGCCAATGAACCTGAACCACAAATGCCATCAAAGCCATGTCCATGCTCAGACTATACCTAACCATAATGATTTTTTCATAAACACATTTTTAAAGTGGTTTAATTATCATAAATGATGACGTATGTAAAATGAAACCTTTGAACCTTGAATGTAATTCTCACGCCTAACTTACATCAAATCAAATCCCATGTCCATTGATTTTTTCATAATTAAATTCATAACATTTTCATCATCAATTCATCAATCAGTTTATTTTCATCACTTAGTTAACATGATCATAACAATAACGAAATTGTTACCTAAATTTAATTGTTATCAGTATCATTAATTTTACACTAGTCTACTTAATCCAAATATTTACAGATAACGTAACGTCTTAATTATATCCAGTTATCTTACCAAAAATGCTTCGAAAATGATCATTTAACTGACCAACTATACCATTTTTTTAACCTTTATCTAATCATCTTACACACAGCTTAGCAAGCATCATATTTGGAACGATCCGTTGTCCGTCGGTTTCGGTTAATCTGTCTGAGGCGCCTCCCCCCATCCTTGTCTTCTTAACTTTACAGGAAGTCAACTTACATTTATAATTTAATATACAAGCAAGCAAATATATGTTATTATTTATAAAAGTTTCATGATACCCCAAATATGATTTAATTGTTTAATATTTAAATGCAATTGCTTGCTGCTCCATCATCATCCCTCCCAGGCTTTTTAATCATTTTTGTTATGTTAAAATAGTTATCATCTTAACTGTTTTTTTAAGTAGACTTGTTTTTTTTCCTTTAGGAATTTTTTCACAGACAACAGCAAAAAAACCACTGTCTTTTCCGTTTTTTGTATTGAATTTCTTTTTGAATCCATTAAAATATTACATTCAAGTTATTTTTTTCTTTTGTATGATGACTGATACAACACAGAGTAGAGTAAGTGTAAATAATATGTATAACATGTAGGTGTAATGTAGGTAGGTATATAAATAGTAAATATAATTTTTGTAGTAGACATTTTAATCATAAGAATTTATTTACACAAACAATGCACAGACATGATGATAAATGCCATGAATGATAGAAAGAATTTTTTTTTGTTTCTTCTTCATTTCATCTTTGTTGAAAACTTTTTTTGAGAAGTACATAGTTTACAATTAGGTAAAGTAAATTCATAGAGAATATATATATATTCGTAAAATACATGTCATAATAACATTGTAAATTCTTTAAGGCAAAATTGTACAAATACATATATCTGTACACATGTATGTAAGTTTACATAACTTTTTAATTTAGTTAATTGAACAATTAACTAAAAAATTAAAATCTTATACAACAAAATTAATCGATAACACAACAAAAAAAACCTACAAAATAAATTGCGACAAACAAAAAATATCTCATCTCACAACAAAGCCAAACCGGATGACAACGTGAACAACACAGAAAAAAAATCTCTCAAGAGTATACAAACCAATAAATTAATCATTTGATATTTACAACTAAAAATCTAAATAAAACTAACTAAAAATATCAAATTAGTTCTCTTTTACTTTTAATATATTTACAATGATTAGAAATTTTTTCTTCTGGATGCATGACACACATGCATGCGATAACGATTTTATTTGGATTTCACTTTTTCTCTCTTCATAAATGCTAGTCTACTTAACTGAAAAATGAAATTCGTATTTTACAAATTTCATTCAATTTTGTAATAATAAAGTTACTACATTAATTTTTAAAACTAGTTTAATAACTTTTTACAAACAATTTTTTAATCAATTTTTAAGTATTAAATTTTTTCCCATAAATTAGAAATTATTACACATTACTTTTTTCTTCTTTGTTCAGACAATAAAAACGTACAATAGACAGGAGATCAGAGAGACAGACGGACAAACAAAACAAGCTAATTTGCCTCTCCGCCTCTCTCTTTCTCTCCTTTCACAAAAAAAAATCATTTTTATTCTTAAGTTTACTGTTAAAATCTGTACCTATGCATTTTGGATATTTTTTAACTGTCTAATTTAATATATTATTATATAAATTCATTTTTTATTAATTACTTACTTAAATTTCTTAATCTATTACTACGAAGATATAGAATTAACACTACTCAGTTCTTCACTAGGTGCCACCACCACCCCCGCCGCACTGTCACCATTATTAAAAGAGGAAGTACATTTACCACTGCCACCACCACCGTTACTCTGCTCACTCTGCTCATCTCTCTCATTCACCTCATTATACGAGACTGTCGAGTCTGGCTCATTATTTTCACCATCCTCATCATCATCACCTTGATGATAAGCATTGTCATTACTACACTGATACTCCACTTGCTCATCATCAATATCCCTTTCCCCACTACCCACATCACCATCACCACCACCTTCATTATCATAATCCCCTTCTTGATCACCATAGCTATCTCCATAATCATCCCCTCCAGCCCCCTCCGCTTCATTATCATTATTATAACTTGAGTAGTCTTCATTAGTTTCCTCCTCTTCTCCTCCATACACCTCCGCACCTCCATTATCATACACCACTTCCCTCTCTTCTTCTTCCTCCCCATCCCCTCCACCCCCACAAAAGTCATTTTCTACTTCGTCCTCATTATAACTTTCATCAGTCTTGTCATGATGATGATGATGATGCCTTTCCTCTGCTCCCCTTTGTTCTTCAAAACTATCTTGTTCTTCCCCCTCTTGATAATTATTTTCCTCCTCTTGAGGCTGGTAATCCCCAAACTCTTGCTCCTGAGGTGGATACTCTTCATCCTCTTGGGAATTTTCTACTCCATCACCATAATTCTCATCCTCCTCCTCTTGAACTTGCACAGGATGACTTTGATGATGTTGATCTATTTCCTCCTCTTGTTGATTTATTGGATGTTGTTCCTCATCTTCTTGATGCTGAGCATTATTATCTTCCCATCCTCCATCACCCTCCTCCTCCTCCACATTATTACTTGAAGTAGGAAAGTGTTCTGGTTGTTGCTCTCGTTCAGGCATTTCTACTCTGTCCTCTCCTGGAGGCCCATCATCCCAATTATCCGCCCATGCATTATTTACATCACCACTTTCCTCTTGATTTTGTTCACCTTCACCTTCGTTGCCCCCTTCATTTTGAGGAGCAATCGCATCCTGTGAGCTTGTTACTGGACCACCTCCCATTTCCCAGTCTTCATCCTGCTGCTGCTGCTGTGAAGGCTGATCACGGTGATGATGATGATGATTATTAGGTGTAAAATCTTGAGAACTTTCCTTATCATATCTACTTGGCCATCTATCTCGATCCCTTCTTCCACCACCACCACCATGCCTATCCCTCCTATCATCACCATCCCCTCCTCCACCACTCCGATGTCGAGAGCGTCTATCTCCATTATTCTCTGAAGAATTTCTTCGCCTTCTACTACTTCTTTCGTTTCTATTATCGTCTTCGCCTCTTCTCTGAGATGGTGATCTAGATCTTCGTCTTCCTCCTCCTGTTCGATCCCCTTCCCTACTTCTTGGTCTATCTCCCCTATCCCTGTCCCCTCTTTCTCCTCCTCTTCCCCAAGAATTATCCCTTCCACCACCTCTTCCTCCTCCCCGACCACCTCTAAATCCACCACCCCCTCGAGATTCTTCACTTTCGTTCATAAGGTCATCCATTTGGTCATTAGAGCCCCATCCACCACTTGAGCGTCCACCTCTACCCCATGCTCCTCCTCCTCTACCACCCCTTCCACCTCCTCCGCCCCGGCCACCTCTTCCTCCCATTCCTCCACCACCACCACCCCATTCATCACCTCCCCTTGACCATCCTCCCCCTCCTCTTCTTCCTCCGCCCCCAAAGCCACCTCCTCTGTCATTTGTATTACTCAATGCCACAAATGGATTGCCTTGTTGACTATTTGCCACAATCTCAAAAGGATTCTCAGAACCCACAGCAAAGCTAGTAGCAACAAATGGATTGGCTGCCCCAGAAGCCGCTGCCGCTGCAAAGGGATTATTCGGGTTTGGATTCAAAAATGGATTTTCCGTATTTTCACCAAAACCACCTGCCCAACTGCCCGGACCAGGATGTCTAGTTGGCGTTGCAGGACTTCCAAAAAGTGGTCTTGGACCTGGAGGTCTATTTCCTAAAAGACCGGGTGGCTGACTGAACGAGTTTGGCATAAGTGGACGTGGTGGTCCTCCAATACCAGGAGGTGTACCAAGTAAGCTGCCAGGTGCACCTGCACCAGCCTTGTCACTATTCGCAAAATTGTAACCTACTCAAATTGACAAAAACACAATCCGAAAAATTAACTTCACATTCAAAATTTCACACAAGTGCCCTGCTACTGTACATCATTAAAAACTAAATACCTTCAGCTAAGCTCTTTAGTCTTTCAAATACTGGTCGATCGTCTTTCATCAGTCCTTGAGATGGAGACATATTCCCCATATCCATCGAATTATCTCCTGCAGGAGACATTTTCTCTTCAGGATCGTCAAACCTGCTTCTTTTTCTAAAAAAAATCCCCCAAAAAAACTTTCAATTAAACTAAATCCTTACCAATTTTGTACTTAAATTATTGGAAGTTTTCTATATGCAATCAATATCGCGTTTCAAAATGAAACTATTAAAATTGCACTCAAACAGCTTCCATTTAATTTTGGCAGTTGGTTTCATAATTTCCCCAATTAAAAAGGAAACCATTTTATAAAAATACTGCCATATATTTAAAATGTAAAATTTTTATTACAACATACTTTCCCCTTTTACTCCCACCCACAACACCATCTTCCCCTCCCACACCTCCGCCCACCACACACATCATCATATCTGAAGCTGACATGGCTGATTCATCATTGCTACTATTGAGTATAGAATCATTAAGCTGCTGTGGAGGTGGAACACCGGCTGGAGGTTGTTGAGGCATTTCTCCTAATAATCCTGGACCTCCTCCTCCCATCCCCGGATGCGGAGGAGGTGGACCACCACCACCTGGAGGAACTGACATTTGTGGAGCTGGCACCATTCCTGGTATACCCATCATTGGAGGCATTCCTGGAATACCGGCCATTCCCTGGAAAGGATTCCCTTGGCTCATGGCCGCCAACATTGGTGGGGGTACCATCAGGTTCATTCCCATCGGCATCATTCCCATTCCTGGCGCTACAGAAAAATCAACTAATTTGAAAATTAATCCTGAAAACTTTTGAAAACAAAAAATCAAATCAAGTAGTTTTTTTTTCATGTTTAGTCTTACGGCCCATTCCAAAAGGTCCTGGTGGCATGTGAGGCTGTCCATCCCTAGCATCCGTATCACCCGGTGGTTTACCTCCACCAACAGCTGCTGCCAAAGCAGCAGGATCCAAAAGTGAAGGTATACCTCCTTGATGATGATGAGGAGGTCCACCAGAAAAACTAGCTACTAGTCCCTGCATCATTTGCTGTGCGGCAGTAGATGGAGGAGGAAGTGGGGGCTGGGGAGGTTGTATACCCGCAAGGGAATTGCTGTCTTGGCTATTTTCGTTGTCTAAAGGAGGCAATGGCGGCATTAATGACTTGGGGTCTAGTGACTTTGAGTCGGATGGTGGTTGTGGCTTATCTACAAAAAAAATAACAAAACAACCACATTTAAAATATTATACTAAAAACTATTGCAATCCAATTTTTATTGGTAAAAAAGATTTACTTTTGAGGAAATCTGGCAACGTATCCTCGTCTACACAGCCTCCATCCTCAAATTCCTCCAGATTAGTGTCTTCTCTTAGTCTATTCCAAGGAATATAGGAAACGCCATCTCCAACTTCCCAATAGTCTTTCCATTCTTTTCCTTTGACTCCTTTACCAGGCGCCCATGCCAGCTAAAAAAAATACATAAAACCAAATTCATCCCCAATTAAATTTTATATTTCACAAAATATGTCCATTAAATCCTTTAATCCAAATTTATATTCTTACCGTAATAGTTTTTCCTTGCAACTTGGTATTTTTCAGCCTATCCAAAGCCCTCACCGCATCCTGCCTCCTATTCATAACAATAAACGCACATCCCCTCGGCGAAATCAAGTCAATAGAAACCACATCCCCATACGCCCCAAAAGTATCTGAAATCTCCTCCTGGTTCACCAGCTTACTTAAATGCCCCACCCACAGCGTTGTCGAACAAATACTTAAATGTTCTCTCTTCAAAATCGGTAATCCTTTTCTCGTCCTTTCCTTCTCCTTTTCCCTTTCCTCCCTCGCCCTTTCCCTACTTCTTGACCTGTAACTTCTCTTATTAGACGATCTACCTCCTCCACCACCCAAACGATCTCTAGATCTTGATCTACTTCTAGATCTCCTCGAACTAGCTCCTCTTCTACTCCCATCTCTCGGAGATCCACTTCTTTTCGATCTACCTCCACCCCGATCACCTCTATCCCTATCCCCTCTTTGATGACCCCCCAAATTATTAGAGGTCCCATCATCCTTCGCATCCTCCTCACACAAGTCAATCTCTTCGTAAATACTTTGACTAATTGAAATCTGCGGATGATGCTGTTGCTGCTGTTGTTGGTTATTCACTGCAGAGTTATTTAAGTGGTTAAAAAACGCCGCATTGTCTTGACCTTGACCAAATAAATTTCCCCCACCACCGCCGTCCTGCTGCTGCTGTGGAGGAGGATATGGGGGCGGTACTCCCTGAGGAATAGGAAATGGCATTGGTAACCCAAACGGATTATTCTGCTGCTGGGCTGCTGCTTGCTGGGCTGCTTGATGGTTAATATTTCTAAATAAATTTTGAAGTTGTTGCTGTTGATGATGTTGGTGCTGCTGCTGCTGCTGGTGATGATGATGCTGATTCTGTTGTTCAGCCAATTGTTGAAAAAATGGAGGAGGAAGAAGTACATTAGGATTAGAAGGTCCAGCACCTCCTCCTCCTGATGAGGATCCTAACTGATTTGAATTTTGATCTACACCATCAACACCTCCTCCTCTTTGAGAAGAGTCTACACCGTCGGCAGGTAAAGGCAGCTCACAGTCTTTTGCGAATGGGAGTCTGGCCACGGTCTCAGCCAGACGTTGGTCGAAGGCCGCTTCTTGTTTCGAGAGCTCGGCAAGTTTTCGCTGACGCTCTTGTTCGGGCGTGGAAGCGTACGAGGCAGCGGCTGCGGCAGCAGCCATTTGTTCTTGCAGGGTTTGCAGCTGCCGTAAAATTTCAGGATTAGAGAGAATACTTCCAAGGGCATCTAAAGGACCTCCACCGGAGGATTGACCACCGCCGGCATTGTTTCCACCGCCTCCACCACCACCGCCGCTGTTTGACATTGAATTTGGATGATTGTGGGAATTATCAGAGGGTTTTCCTCCATCGTCGTCTCCGTCGCCGTAGTCAAAATCGAGAACTTTCTTGTTAAAGTTGACGTTGGGAAGGGAGAAGCCTGTAGAGGAATTTGAGGTGGCGCCTCCTAGGCCACTGGAAGATGAATTGTTAAGGTTACTGGAGTTATTGGGACCGCCACCGCCTGAGCCAAGGCCACCGCCACCACCCCCACCAAGTCCAAAATTGTCTAAGTTGGAGTTTTGATTGATTTGCTCCCAAATGGGATTCTGAGGATCAGCAAGATCAAACAATGGTTGGATTACTTGAGGACCAAAGATTTTGTTCTTTTGCCACAGATTTAAAACTCGGATGATTTTCGCCTTGTCTTCCTCAGGACAACGGTAGAGATGAACGAAGGTGGTTTGAATGTTGCGAGCGAAGCGGGGAGCGAACACGTCTTTTTCCGGACCAAATTGGTGGCGAGACTGGCGAATTATTGAGTCGATTACGTAGAGTCCGGGGATTTTGTATTCGGCTTTGCACTGAAAATAGTTATACAATAAAAAGGATCAGTTAATTATAAAACTTTGCCTAAATTAGCTATATAACTTAAATTATCTGTAAAAAAATATCAACCTTTTGAATAAACTTTTCTACACTTTGAACCACATGTTTATAAAGTTTCACTGCTTTCAAGGCCGCTCTTGTGATGGATGTCATCTTCCCTTTGGAAATCGGAGGCTTCACGTCGTACAACGACTGAAGCTACAAAAAACAAAAAAATAAACCCAAACCCAATTAAAATCACAAATTTTCTTCATTTAACCTATTTTCATTCAAATATTAATCAATTTACCTCCGCATTGAAGGAATTCACAGCCTCCATGTCCGCCATGGCTGCTGCTTTAATCTTTCCTTCCTACCTTTACAAAAAAATAACTAACCAAGCTAACTAAAAAGTTAACTGAAACACCACCACCACCACCACCACCTTTCCCCTTTTTTCTCAAAAAAGTTACTCACTATTAATTATACTTTCTTCACATTTAACTTTCCCTTTTTCTATTGTTTATCATCCACACACCCTCCACCCCACTTTAATTACAATTAACTATTCGCTTAATTAAAAATTGTCTTTTTTTCACTTTTCACCGTCCACCTTTCTTATCTTCCTCCCCAACTCCACCACCGCCGCCTCACCACCGTCACCACCACCAAACTTTTAACTTTCCCTTCATTAATCACCATGTTTACAAGGGAACATTATATTTTCATAATTAACTTTTTATTTTGTTTACCATAAATATTTTAAATTTAAATATTTTATTTTTTAAATACCACCACCACTACCAGAAAGAGAGAAGATCCATAAACCAAGTATGTATTCTCTGTTTTTATTTTTTCATCCAAGCAAAAAAGATGAAGAAGCTCTGCTGCTGCTGCTGATTATTCCATACCCTCCCATGTAATTTCTCGGGATATCCTTTCCACATAAAAATAGACTACCCTACCAAAAAACCAAGGGAATACCTTTCCACGTTATTTTGTCGGCTCCTC
>JAQFXM010004504.1:0-16992 GCA_034693345.1 Entomobrya multifasciata | reverse complement strand
TTTAAGAAAAATCTTGCTCAGCATGGCGACCCGGGATTTTCGAGGCGACCCGGGATTTTTTGAAGTTGTACTTATAGCTGACCCGGGATTTCTGAAATTTTGCGTCACCGGGCATTTTGTAAGAATTCTCACGTACGGAGAGGAGTATTCCTAAACTTTTTCCCGCATATCTGACAATGATATCTAGAAGCAAAGAGCGTGATGATGATTCCTTTTAAAATGGCCACTCTCTGATCATGCATATCTAATTCGCATTTGTAAAAAGCATGACTTTTACAGCTATTTTACCTTTTGCCCATGTACTAGATAAAGTGGTAGTACTACAAAGCACGAACATGATATAAGGGGGAAACGTACAATGTACGCGAGTCTATCATGCATATTCAATCATCATCTCATAATTGTTGAGGACAACGACAACAGCCAGTACAACACCAACCAACTTCCAAAATATATTAACCAAAAACGAAACGGTGATGATGATTATAATGATAATGACAGTGCCAACTACTAAAAGAGCAGTCGTAAAAATTTCGAGAGTACTTTTTTAGTTCTTTTCAACTGTACCGTATG
Organism: Entomobrya multifasciata; assembly: GCA_034693345.1. Taxonomy (NCBI): domain Eukaryota; kingdom Metazoa; phylum Arthropoda; class Collembola; order Entomobryomorpha; family Entomobryidae; genus Entomobrya; species Entomobrya multifasciata. The sequence goes on along the minus strand of JAQFXM010004504.1, from coordinate 16,419 downwards.
CATACCTGAAACATACGTTGAATAGAGCATCCACTAATACTAACCGTCATCATGCAACGCATCGTATTGTCGTCAGTTTAAACATCAAAAGTTTATCGGTGAACACCCACAGCGAATATAGGAGGGGAGTCGGTGTGGTGATGGCGTGGTGGTACCATACCTGTGTGTATGCCGAGTTGAGTGTATAACAAAATGTATAAAATGTTGATTAATAATTCAAATGATTTGTGGAAGGAATTGGCAAAAAATATATAGATAGAAACTTTAAGAAAGATATGTGAATGCAATATGAAGACGAAAAGAAAATGAAGAAAATATGAAAATGAGGTAGACGTTTACGACTTGAGTTCTATACATGCAGTCTACTTACTTGACTAGAAGAAGAAAAAAGTGTGGTAATAATAAATTGCATGAAAATGAATAATAATCAGTAGGAGACGAAGAAGAGGGAGGAATATTAGTTATGATGATGATGATGACAATGGAAGTTTTTCACGAGCATAGCAGCACAGCGGCGTAAAGGAGCCGGCGAATAATAAAAGACGAAAAGAACACATACGACATACAAAAAAAGAAGTAAAGTTAATCGAGAAAATGCTGCTGTCCAGTTAGCAAAACGTGGTTGGTGGACGGACATTATGAGTTATGAATATGAATGATTTAAGAAAAGGAGAAGAAGTGGAAGACAAGTAGAGTAGAAGAAGTATATACCGTTGATGTACGCAAACTGAGCGGTTAAGTAGTTAAATAATCATATTCAGTAGAAATCGCAATATTATTTATGAACTCTTCTTCTATAAATTATATTACTTGGGTATGAGTTGTTGGTTGTGTGCATAATATAATAATTGTAAATTGTAATAATATTAATATGTGAAATGCGAATTGGTTTAGTTGGTGGATATGACGGGATCGAGATGCTAAGAGGGAATGTTTGGGCGACTCCTTGCTGCGCACCTCAGTCCATTCGGCTCTTTTGAGTACATTAAGAATACAAGAATACCTACCGGATGATGCATGGTAGACATGAAGCAGTAAAAATCTGCCGTTGGCTATCAATATGCATAGCATAAATATTTACTGCATTGTAAAAATAATTGTTTTTGTTTAAAATAATATATTGTTTGTTTGTGCCTCATAGCAAAAGTTGTGCACACGGATGCATTCCAAGCAAGTTAAAAATGTTTTTGTAAAGCAATATTCAAAATATTATTTTGTCATTTTTTATTTTTCCTGTTTTTCATGACTGTACAATATGCATACTTTACACAATTACAAACTAGATGAACATTTTAACCCTTTCCCATATAAGGTTTCTTTTTTTTCTTAGTCCTTATTTCTTGCCAAGAAAACAAGGTATTTTTACAAATTTTAAAATATTTACTACAATCTCCAGATTTTCCGGCTGCTTCCGCTTGAAGGTATTCCAAAAGGTGACTTTCTGCAAATACCGATCTGCTCACACTAAAAAACATGGTAAGGAGCTCACCCATCAGGCCATAGTGATTTAAAGGTGCCTCATGTACTTCACAAATTGTTCGGAGTAGACACTCCTTCCCTTCCATACCCGCACCGCTTAAAAGTTCCTCAATGTTTGGAAATAATGAGGCTCTGTCAGCTTTGTGAACAGTTGTATTGAAGACAGCGGCCCTCTTTTTTCTTATGTTGAACATGTAGCGTTTGTGGGAATCTCCGATGGGGTTAAGGGAATAAGAAGAGAAAGCTGTTTGATTTGTTGAAATGTTCCGTTTCCATCTTCGCTTTCTTCCGTCTTCACTGTAATAGTTATCGTATCCCTCTGCATCGTCCTCAGAATCCTCTGTTTCTTCGTACCCATTGGCATTGTCGTATGAAACTGGTTTTTGAGGATAATAAGCGGCATACCCGGCATTTGCTACTGGAGAGGCTCCAGCATGCGGATGGGCTAGAGGGGTAATAGTAGGTATTGGTGGAGGAGGTAGCCCTAAACCTGGAGCTCGTAGAGGAGGTGGAATTCCAAGGGGTAAGGAAAATCCAGCAGCACCTAGAGGAACAAACATTCCCGGTGGTACTTTTAGCTGGTCGAAAAATACTGAAAGAAAAAATAAATAAAATTGACAATTTAGTTTTAAGAAATGCATGTTCATTTCATATATATGAGTAAAAAATTACCAGTAATTGGCATTGAAATTTTTATACTGGAACTCAGCCAGGTTGGCAACTTGGGATGCTTAGTTTTGAACTGGGGCAAAATGATAAGAATGATATGATTTAGCCCAAAAGGTACAAATTGAGGGCCCAAGTCTGGTCCAAGACCAGGTCCAACAGGAACATTTTGCGGTGGAGGATTTGGTAGGGCACCACCAATAAATCCTCCTATAGAATCCCCTCCAGGTCCATCCTGTCGTGATTCAGCAAGGTTAGCACTACCGGATGTTATTTCATGCCAACTATATTGTGAGTATTGACCATTCACACAGGATATAAAATATAAAAACGAAAAGGTGAAAACTGTCCGTTTTCGGGATAAATAGATAAAAAATCTCGAGTGATTCATTTTAGAGGGTATTGATTTAAAAGATACAAAATTGTTTAAAACTGGGCACTACACAATGAGCTGTAGTCAACACAGACTGAAGGTTAACATAAGTGTCCTTACTCAATACTCATTCATAAATTCTCTGCTTCGATGCCAAGTCATTAACACATTTTGATAATGAACTTCATGTCTTGTACCGTATGAACTGACCCATTTCCCTTAATCTCATTAGATACTGGACAATTTTACCCCAAATTGAAGTTTAAACGATCTCCCATTCGTTATTTGTTACAATATGTAACATTTTTATCAAAAAGTTGTTGAGTTTTGTTGCTCAACCGAGGTGGAAAGGTTAAGCTAAGAAAGGTGGTGGTTACATGGATGGAAATAAATAAAAACCATTTCATTTTTGGTTGCATGCGATGCAAACTCACTGCCTTTTCGACCTCCATTATTTCCTGTCTGTCGTCCCCAAATGTTTTCAACCTTTTCCTCAACGTTGTAAAATGCATAAACTTGTTTGCTTTTACACATCCTCCTTGCTTACTTCACCGAAAATTTTCTCCCATTTTTTTAGGATCCTTTCGTGCCTATTCTGCACGAAATTCACATCACACTCACATCATCATCAACATACAAGCATATAATATCCGTATAACTAATTGTTTGCTTTGAAAAGCATATGTTTTCATTTTATTGTTGTTAGTTTGTTGCGGAGCATTTTTTGGAAGGAACAGCACTATTACTTACTTTTCAAGCAAACTGTATTATTTACATTGTATCGTGTGGATATGCTTAAAAATATTTTATCTTGCAACTTGCATGACATGCATGCACTCTATCCAGCAGAAAAAGCGTGTGATAAAACAAAAAAATGAGGAGAGAAATGTATGTTTGTGTCTTATTACTTTCAAAAAAAGACTTTTTTATTTACTGTGGATTTGGCTTAAGTAATTTAGTGGTTTTTTAATAGCATGATTGCCTGTGAAGTGAGCTGCTTTTATTTTACCAAATTGGTAAAATATGACTTACTTTTGTTCATGCATCATTCATTTCCATTTCTAATACTGGGCTTTCCTTATATCTGTATACTAACAATAAGAAGACTTATGAATGTATATTTTTAATATAAATATAATGTTTATTTCTTTTCCCGGTTGAATTGATGAATTCAGTAATAATGAATGGTGGGTACACATGGTACATATTGTATAAAATGCCGTGCTACATTGCTCAGCAGGCCAGGTAGCAAAAAATTTATAATTATTGCTGTCTCTTCTTTTCCTCTATATTATATTTTACATGTATATCGTGTTATCTTGGCCACAAATCTTAAACAGGAAAGCACAATGATATATATTAATCCGTCCGCCTTTCTATATCATTTTAATCACAAACAAGCGATTTTGCTGGTAAAGTTTACACATACATATTATATCAACATCATCAAAACTAAAATTGTAGAAAAAGTATTCATTAGGGATTTTATATCAATTTTATATAAATGCGAATTTGAGTTCATCCAGTCTTTACTTTCAAACTCGTTAGCACAAATGCGCAATAGAGTTTTATTAGAAGAATAATATCATAGAAATCGAGATTTTCTGGCTACGTGCAATTCTCTAAATCAAACGAGAATTGGTGTAGAGGAATTATTTTTTTCGAGTTTTCAGACTTTTTAAAAATGTTAAATAAGATAACATGTATTTTCCCTACAGAGTACAAATTGAATATAATAAGTGATTATTACATTTTTTCCTTATATCCGCTATCGCAAGAACTTCAGCGTTACACTAAATATGTGTTATGTTATGATACCTACCATTACAATATTATTCGTGTTTCAATATTTACGTTTCAAATGGTTTTTTAAAGTGGTTTCATAGCAGGTTAATAACTTACTTGAGTTGTATTTGTATAAGTACTTATGTATGTCGAGTTTTCTATTACATTTATTAACTACTTTCAGTATTATTTCCTGGTTTTTCGTCAAGTCATCCAATACCCTTCAAATCAAAATATGAAACTCCATTATTACGATTTATGTAGCACTGTAGAGGTCAAGGTAGGTTGCAGGTAACATTCATGAGTTCCACTCGTGTCGCATAATATATGTTATGTAGGGAGCCCTTAAATGGCGACACATTGTCACACTAGTGGTTAATGTAGATAAAGACGAATATCATAGAACATGACATACATACATGAGTAAGCACACAGATCAGATCACCATTTCATTGCTTGTTGGGAAAAAAACATGAGCGTAGTTTCTTATTAAAAGATTTTTGTTTGTCTTTCTTGGGACATGATCCCAATGCATAAACTCCAGTGTTTTAACTTCCCAAAGAAATCAAGAAAACTGGGAGAGTGGTTATTGATGCGACTCAACTGCGAGTGCATGAACAAGGTAAGTTTTTTGGTTTGTTTAAGTGAGAGCAAGCGATGAGAGGTACGCGATAAGTGCTTTTGAGACAAAAGGAATCCAGCGAGAAGGAGGGCAATAAAAACGTATGGCTTCCATTAGGCACACTGTGTAATTAAAGGGGATAAAAGAATATGACGACGAAGACGACGGCCACGGTGATGATGATGATCATTACGACGATGGAGAATGATGGTTCCATGTTCCATTCCATGTCTTGTTCATTTCAAATACAACCTACATTACACTTGTTCATGGTCCTAGTGTTCTTCCTCTTTTCTTGAGGTTTTTGTCAGTCAAATCATGTACAAATATATGATGTTGCTTGAGTGAGTTTATATGTATGTATGTATAACAATCACAACGACAATGTGGTATGGTTAGTAAAATAAAAGCTGTGTTGTTTCATTATTCGTGTAAGCTAACTGGTGGTGGTGATGATGACGACGGTGACTGAGCAGCGTTTACCATTATTGCCACCACCACCACTGCCATTACTACTTTTACAACTACAAGTACTACTACCACCACCTCATCATTGTAAATAAGTGTACTATTACAGTAAGTAGGTATATTGCCCATTTTACTTACCTCTCTGGCGCCAGGAAAGACGACGATCACTGCAACACGAGGAGAGAGGACCTTTCCATTTCATTACATCATCATCACCACCAGCATCACAAAACGAGCAGAGATGATGCTTCCCTTCAACAATGTATTGATGCTTATTGACTATTTGTGGAGTCGCCTCCTCTATTAAACCAAGTGAAGTCACAGTCGCCTTAAGTCTATAATATATTTATTACATGGTGAAATGTCCATATAATAAATGTGTATTCCCACAGGGTCATATAATAATTATTATTACTAGGGCATGTTTGTTTTCTTGATGCTATTAAGCATTTAAGACATTTTTGTTTTCGACGTGATTTTGCATTTGCTTGACTTAATACGTTAAAAGCTGGTAAACAGATTAGCAGGATGGATGAAATAATGCGTATCGTGTATACAATGCGCTTATTCATGAGAGCTATCCTCTCTCTTATAGAAAAGAGCCCCAAAAGTTTCTCTTGGTCATGCTGACTCCCTCAGTCAGCATTTTTACGAAGGAAAAAGTGTGCCATTTCTCCTGAGGCAAATAAGCTCCTGTTTGTGCTGAGACTGCTCATTGTCTTGATGAATAGGTTAAAAATATATGCAAGCTCTGTAAATATTATTGTGTTGATGTGAAATAAATATGCATGCATCATTTCACTTGAAAGATGAAGGTTTAAGAAAATGCATTTCTAGCCACATCCTCTCTTGCGTCTTTTAAACTGTCCACGCGTGTTAATATGATCCTTTTTCATGATGATGGGTCTTTTTCTTGATTGTTGATGATGGGAGATGTGAGGTTGTGGTCGTGAATGTAAAAAAAGCGGAGAGTTATAAGTTATGATCCCGTCCAAAGGAAGAAAAGTGGATGGTTACTTGAATGAAATGAGAAAGAATGCTCACTCAAAAACATCTCCAGAAAGAATTCCTTTTAAGTGGGCATATGCATGAAAAGCGCATCAACAGGAGTAGTAACTGCGGTTGGTGGAAAATGAACCTCATCATATCAACATCATCTCCTTAACTTTGTTAGAAATGTGACACCAGCAGTTTATTTCAAGTTTTTAAGTTAGAGAGGCATAAAATGCACTAAATTTCCATATAATGGAGTAAATTGCCCGTGAATAAAGTGTTTTGAATGCGAGGAATGAAGCTACCGAAGAGCATTACTCACGCTGATGTGACCACGGTGCTGTACTTGCTGAGTTGGTTGTCATTTTTTCGATCTCTGAAATTTTAAGGGAATTATGACGAACTGGGGTATTTGCATACAAGTTATTCAAGATGCATGTGATTTTCATTCATATAAAACTTGAACTTTTACAAAGAATTATCGTTGCACCTGGGAAAATGTACAAAGTTAAATAAAAGTACACCGCGTATGCATGCACCTAAATCCATTAAAGAATTGTTCCAGATCTTTTCTTTGCTACCGTCTTCCCTAAAAAGCTAAGTTCGAAATATAACGAACAATGAGTTATTCAAGAGGCAGCCGACTAAACCCTAAAAACTGGACAAGCTGGCAATAATGATAGCATTATTAACTGCTTATACATGAGCGTTGCATGTTTAAACCATTCATTTTTCTTTAGAAAATATCCAACAAATATTTTTTGTATCATTTACATTTTTCCTTGGAAGAATAAAATACAGCAAGCTACATAACAGATAAATGCAAAGACATCAATAATAAATACCTAAAATTACAGCAACGCGAACGTTTTCTACAGCCTCTTTCGAATTCAGTAGCCATTCTGTTTTACAATGAAACTTTCACACAAATTGCATGCATGCCTGTCAAATATCGACTTATATAAGGGTGGAACCAACTCTTTCTTCCTTCAAGTTCCAAGAAATGCACACTAGTGCATAAAAATTAAATGCAGATGAGCTCAAGTTATCTAGTGCCGAGTGTAAAAAAGGCAAAGAATAAAATGAAACACAAGGTGCAATTAAAAGTTACATGATTCCTTCCAAATTTTTGTTTGTAAAGAGCAGAAATAGTTCCTCTCTGTGTATTTCTTTAGAAAAAATACGAAGTAGCAAACACGCAACGTAGCAAAGTAAAGTAACATTAAACATTTATTTACTTACTATATTTGCCTGAAAGAAAGACCATATAAATATAAAAATGTACAAAGTCAACAGAGAGAATGCCTCAATTTCATAAACCTCTTATTCACCAGAGAACCGTGGTGGCTTCTATACCCAATCCAGACTTTACTTGACTTTTTAGAAAGAAAAAGAAAAATATCAGCGAAAACGAAGTAATAACATGAACCATAATTCATAACCATTTATTTATACTTTTTCTCTGAAATAACCTGTTGTTACTACTTTAATAAATGGATTTGATATTAAAACAAACTATACAATGTAAAGAGGAATCTTCTTTCTCACTCAATAACAATAATAATCCAATCCTTCTCATCTCATAATATCCTTTTTCTGATTTGAAGAATACATGTTTTGTGTGTACCTGTTGTCTTGTACGCTAGTCATCATCGTCATCAAGTGTAATTTTTTAGAAATAAAGTAAAAATCCAGATATAAAATAACACGATTTTAATTTTTTGTTCAGAAAAATTCACCACAACTTTTTTTAAATGGTGCTTACTAGTTTACTTCACAAATATTAGGTTACATCCAACAGCAGCACAAACAAGTACCCAACTTTAAAAAATGCGTCTAAGAATTTGATTGCTGATATGCTATTACTTACATTTTTACTTGAAAATTCAAACCTAATAATTATTGCGTGATGTGATCAGGTTAAACGAGAAAAAGGTTTGTTGCGTTTACTAAATAATAACACAATAAATGCATGTTTTGTGTATGACCAGTAGCAGTTTTCAAAAATTGTTATTAGAATGTTTAACACTAAGAAAAAAATCCAGATTTCATTATTACAGCAAATAACATACCTATATAACATCATATATATACATACATACATCTATAATAACTGCAAATATAATATATAATTGCATGCATAGATGTATGTATTATGTATATATTATATCTATAAAGAAAATTTTGGGTTTTTCTTACTTTGAATGTAGTAATTGTGACATATTATCATATATTCATATCAGTTTTCGAACTTACTTCTACGTATGTCGTTTTGAACACAAAATTACTCTCCATATGTACCAAAGTGAAGCAAGCATGTAATATTCAAGCACTTTGCTTTTAGCTGAACTTTTTTGAAGTATGAATGATTAGTATCGGGTTATCATTAATGTTATTTCCACTTGTTGTAGGCATATAATACACATGTTCTTCATATTCCAAGATATGATATCTTCTACAATGCAATGTTCATATCAGAGAAAGGTAAAAAAGAGAGGTAATTAATACCATATATTCATTTTGTGTACTTAAATATTAGTATCTGTATACCATTACCATTTTGTTGCTATCAACTTGAAGAACGCTACACAATCGTTCAAACACAGAAGATGATTTGACATGTTATGAAGATGTGAATGTGAACAAGAATTTTGCATTGTTTTATTCAAACAAGTGTAACGCTAAACTGTAATGCTAAAAATGTCTTCCAGCAATTTTTCTCTGTTTTGCGTTCAAATGTTTAAGTTCACCCGAGAGAAAAATGTACCATGCGATGCGAGGTTGCATTATTTTCCTTAAATATAAAAGGCTTCAGGGGACAACCGCATGTCAACGAACATACACAACGAAAGGTAATGTATTAACTTATCATCTTCCGTTTTTTTGAATCCAAGACATTAAAACAGGTATGAAATTTTCATGCACGTTTGGTAGTATTTTGGTGTTTTAAGGTTGACTGGTAGTTTTAGCTGCTGTTTTAGAAGCTGATGCTTGTTTGCATGATTCGTGTACACACATTTGCCACTAAAAAGCTCCTCAAGACAGAATCAGAAAGATAAAATGTAGCTTACGACTTTTTTCTGAAGAACAAAAAGCTTAATAATATTCATAAAGATGATTTTTTTGCTGGTTTGAGGTGAAGCTATTAAAAAGTTGAAATGCATTTTTTCTCATCACTTTTATCTGGCACATAATAAAGCAGGTAATAAGTAATCGTGTTGTTGTTGTGCAATGGGTATGTGTGAGCAAGCAAAAAGGCTTGTTTTACCACCGCTACTGCAGATTGTATGCACGAGAGCGGGCAACCCGAAGATGACTTCTTCTGCATGTACATCGGACAACTTGTGATATTATTATTATTCAGTTTGTCAAACAAATTTTGAAGAAATTAACCGAATAAAATACATAGACGCCATAGGGAGAGAAGTGATTAAACGAACCGGTACAACTCGTTTACTTCTTTGGACTGTTCAATGTTGACGTTTATCTGTCTGCTACTTTTTTCAACGTCCATCACATCATCATCATCATAGTCATAAACTGAAATTCAAAGCACAATTGAGTACCATTTGGCCCAACAAAATATATTATGGACTGTGCCATCATAATGTTGACGACGATGATGATGATGATGATGAGATTGCTTTAATGCAAGTATCAAAATGTAATAAGCACGTTATAAACTGCTCTTAATATGCATCTAATATCCCCATATACCGTACTATCATCATCGCTGTCATTTGATAATACATGGTATCATGTCAAGTCACGCTCACATGTCTACTCAATACAATTTGACACCTCTAGTAGCTGAGACAGGAGAAATATCAGTCTATTTTGAATTTTAGCATGATGATGATGCATCTAGTAAGCCAGCGAATTGTACGAAACTAGTACCCTAGCAAAAAAACATATTACACGGTGAATTAAGTAAGATTACTGTTGCGTATGTTTGTGGTAATAATGATATGAAATGAGTAAAAGTCAAAATTTGAGCGATAGCAAACAACATAACATAGCACATCACTTCAAACAACTTATTGCTGTTGCATGACATTTCTGACTTGACAGAGAGGATTTTTTATATTTTAGAGTAAAATCGTGCATCAATTTTCTTTACACTTTAGCACAAAAGCAGATGTACAAGCTACTTGTTTCGATCATTTTTTTAAAATTCAAGTATGAAGATTCATTTAAAATGTGTAGTATATATAATAATCAATTTGATAAGCAAAATAAAATTCAGGAATTTAATTATTTGAACAGAATTACAGAGTCATCAATGTTTACTTTTATTGCCAGGTCAGGTAAGAACGAGGAGTGCTAAACTGAATATCAAATGTCAGAAGAATGATGCAAATTAAAAATTCAAATTATGTCAGGTTAAGTAAAGGGGTAGAAATATAGTCAGGACTTTTCTCTAAAGACGATACTTTCATTTTATCCTACAATCGAGGTTCTCTTGCAGCATCGCCAAAATGATGTACACAATTTTAGATAATTTAACAGTTTAGAGCCTTTCTCACATTAAACAATGTTATAATTACAGCGCATCAAAAATAATACTGTATTTTTTATATTGTGGTCATGTAATCATCTAAATAATCGTTTTGATCACATATCTAACAATCGCATATCTAACTACTAAATGTTGTTATCATCCTCACGGCACAGTTGCTTGCTCGTTTATTTATTAAATTTTACTTACTACCTGTGCATTTTCAAATTTTAAAGCAGTGTATGAAACATTCTAGACTAATGGCATTTAAAATAATTTTTTTTCAAAGGATGGACACATGAAATGAAATATTTTTTGATTGTTTTCAAACAGCAGCAGTCTAGTACTAGATGATAGTAGTAACAAAGGTAGTTTGTGGTACTACATGATATTTTTGTGTTCCAAGTTGACATTCGCATGTATCATGCACGTCGACGTGTTTTGTTGTATGATGTGTACAATTTTTTCAGTTAAAAAGTTACAAATACATACTATTATTAGGATTCACAATTTCAGAGAGACATCTGAAAGGCTGGCTTTTTGTCAGGAACAAATGGAATAGTGTGACGATAGTCATGTTTTTGTTACGGCTCATGATGATGAGCTATAAATATTAATAAAAAAGAATTCATCCCAATAATCATACTAATCCCTGAAGGTAGCAGTAGCAAACATGCAACAATGTCAAATGTACAACAAAACCGAAAATGTTCAACGGCATTTGTTTTCACAGCCAAGCCAGTAGCAGAAAAAATGTGATAGCATTCTTATGTGACGAGGACGTGAAGTTAAAGTCAGCCAAGCTGAAAAATACAAGGAAATGACATTATACAGATAACAATTTATTTTTTCATCTTTTAAATAAAAGGATGGTCACATTTTACAACATTTTTGGATGGGGGACGACAAAAAGTACATAAAAATAAAATGTAATGCATGTGTATTAAATCGTTGCCGAGCGTTTTGTGCAACTTGTTTAAAAACCAACCAACAATGCTATTTGCAGATTTTAAAACTGACGTGTTTAATAAAATGCTTTTGTGCAGAAAAAAATTATGCGTCAAATAGTAATTCTTTGATAGAATAAATTATACATTTTGAATGCTCATCATGTAGAAAAACGCCGTGCTGTGTTTGTATTTTTACAACGCAGATCCACAACGTTTATAATGAATGGTGATGTGGTACTAAGTTTGTTAAAAAAAAGTATTTTAATACTTTGAGAATATGTGTATGGGGTAGTAGGGAAGGGTAGTTAGCAAAAGTATTAACAACACAAAAATACTTTATTTATTACTCTGTGGATTTTTTAAGAATATTGTTGTAGTCACATTGTTCAGTGCCATGAGCAGTAGTAAAAGGCCAAGTTTTTAAATATTTTTTATTGTATTACATATATACATTTGTGTGTAAAGATGATAATAAATAGCGTGCAGGTTTCAAGTTTAATACGCAGACACAACAGTGGACAAAAGATGAATTGCGAATCATTCAATTATTTCACATGCAAAGTCTCACACTTTAAAGACACTTCCGGCTGTTAGCATGCAATGATTGCTTGCTGTTAAGCTAAAAGCTAGATGAGCAAAATAAAAATTTCCTTTGCTTTAGTTACTATCACTAGTTTTCTCTCCTCACGCGAATAATAAGCGCATCATCATCATTCCGTCATCGTCAGCCTTACTCGTGTTCTTGTTCACCTTTTTATTATACATTTTTACCTGTTCCTTTCCATATGATGATTATAAAAATGATAATGATATCATTTTTACAATGTTACAAAAGAATATTTAATATATATACTTACTAATATACAAAGTTTTATATAGTTCATATACGTAAAAAAGGAATACCTGAGTTATTAGGTAGTGCTCCAATAAATGGGGAAAATGACATAATATAAAATATACGTCTAAAATATGGCAAATAATTCTATGGATTCTTGGTTACTTTACGCTTCAAACATGGCATAGATCAAAATCAATACTTTTTTGATAAACATTAGTTCAACATGATTGCAATTTATAAGATGATATTGGAAAACATCAAAAAATACAAGAACCGTGTAACAAAAAAGGATCCCAAGATAAACAAGAATGTGTACATTGGCAAGCATGTTCTCTCATCGGAGAATATTTTTCTCGTTAAAAACCTTTAAGCTTGATGAGATCCTACTATGTGTACATCTTTGTTCGTTCCATCGATGGCCACGCTTAAATACATTCCATCCATCTTATAGAGAGATCCTACGTGCATGAGTGGAATGGGAATATGACGATGGAAATCTAAGAAGACTCTTTAGATATTGAGACCATCTATAAGTGTCATCAAGCTGTCATCCTCTCTCAAATTCATTTATCTTCCATGTCACGATTCCTCAAACATTGCACAATTTTTTCCGCTATCTCTCACACTCATCTTCTCCCACACACACTCATTCCCTTCTTCTTCTGGAAGAATATTATTATTATTACTTAAATAGATGACATTACTCACACCATCCAACGAGCAATAAAGTAAAACTTCATCTTCTTCATCACCATCACCCTTCAACAAGAGGAGAAAAAGTAAATATAATGCCGGCATCATATCGGCATACTACATACGTTCAAACGTACGTGAGCAGACGAAACTTTCCTTCCCACTGCCTCTTCTTCGCTCCCTTGTCTTAACTTGACGTTAAATTTGGTCATTCATTTGAAAAATTGCTGCCACATTTGACAAATGTTATTTTAGTTAGGAAATGTTCTCTGCCAAACATACCACCACCAGTCGAAAAAGTCAAGTAATGGATCATAAGTTCATTGAGAAACTTACGTAAAAAGTTTGTATGACGGAAAGAAAGAATATTAAAAAGTTCCAAGAGAATATATCAATTTATCAGCTGAAACGTTAATGAATGGTGTAATTTTTGTTGAAACAGTGTTTTCCTTCATTTTTTATCTCTTTCATTGGGCATTTAAGCTACATACATACAAATATGCCTTGTATACAAATTTTTCATACAAGAGTATATTTGGATCCAAGTTCATGTGAAAATCTTTTGAAAATTTTGTAGGGAAAATTAAATTTCCATAAAACATTTTTGTTTTGAGAACGCACGTTATTGTTACACAATATGTCATCTCTATTGACTTTTGGTTAGCAGTTGCTGTTCTGTAAATAGATTAGCTTACAATTTATGAATGCAAAGAAATAATAGATAACCTCATAAGCTCATGTCGTGGGTACAGTTACAAAGAAACATGAGGATTCTTGTAACGTAAGTTGCAATTAAGTCAAATCTACTTCCTCTGCAATGTGCGTCTGTCACTGTTTGATGTTTAGACTTGTCTTGCTCTCATTTGTTGATGAAAAATTGTTTCAGAAATGTTAATGATTGTTTATTTTTGTCACAATGTTACAGTTATCCATCAATATTTTGGTATTCTACAAGTAATTCTACATATATTAAAAGCGTCTGGAACTCTGGAGTATTTTCATACGTAATGGAAATCTAGTGAAACACATTTTAAATATCAATTTACCCTTCATGGTTTAAAAATAATTTTCTAATTGACAAGTTTAAAGTTACGTTAAAAACAGACTAAGCGTTTTATTTCTATATTTAACCCATTTATATTATCATTCAAAAACGCACAAAAAGTAGCTGTTATGAATAATGAACATTTTACCAAAATTGATACACACTATTATTACCAAAGTGTAAATCCAAATAAGGCCATACATAACAATTGATCTAGGTTTACGTATTTATAAACCAGCAATAGACAAACATCAAAACACCAACACAATTTTACTCCGCATTTTCTATATTATCAATTTTTAACCTCCACATTTTTTTACCTTCTGCTGCCTTTGTAATTGTAATTTCCTCATGCAAGTGAAATTATCAATATTATGTACTTGCGTAATTCATATTCTTTATATCAAACCAGCTCAATTATTGAAACTCAATACCTTATATATACACGTACGTACGTGTTTTACATGTTCGCATACATTTATCATTACACTTAAGTCTAGTACTAGAATTCTCCTGCTGTTGCTACTACTTTGTTGATAATCAAATAATAATACTATATTGTATGAAAATGGAAGCTCCAAATATATGATTATCCTGGAAATTTCCAACCCTCAATTTATTTATCACCATTGTATTTTCTATTATTGCCTGATTTTGTAGGTACGTGGTACGTTTCCTTCTTCACTCCTCTTCAGTATACTACCTGCTTATTTCACGTCAGGGTTTTTTAGGAGAAATTTCCATTGCCACCAGGTTTTATATACGTTACGTTACCTGGCTCAAAAAGCCAAAAGGACTTTCTAACTGTTTATTAGTACAGGCAGTAAAGGAAAAGACAAAAGCACACATTTTCGCTTATGGACATGAAAGTTGCATCGCATGCGTACATATGCAAATGAATGGTAAAAAAAAGTTTAAATACATGGAACTCGAATACTAAACGCATTAGAGCATATAATATAATGAATCCCACTTCTGAAAATATAATGTGCACATACCACAACCACATCTATAATGATATGATTCATTGTTAACGTGATACCCAGGTCTGATGTTAGGTTACGTTACGTACGTGTGTATATTTGCAGAGAAGACTTTTTTTTAACATTATTACTTTGTTAGTTATGCATGTACGGACATATTTTGGCGTTTAAATAATGAAAAAGAACTAAGCTGGTTATTTGGCAAAGTGGTAGTAGTTTTGTAATATTCAGTGCTACTACTTTGCTACATACGTGACTTGACATGACACGACATGACATCCTGAGAAAAGCTATCTACTTCATTTCACTTCAACATTTCTGAAGTATGTATGAAATGAAATGATGATGCCGATAATAATGATGATCGTCTTTATGCGTTTATGCGCCTTTTGGTGTTGAACTAGCTACTACTTTGCCGGATATATGTATAAATTGGTTTGCATGAACACAAATTGTTTATTTAGAAACATGACAAATGAAGGATTTCTAGCCAGCCAACATCGCATCGGATGTTTGCGTATTCAAAGAAAATGAAGATTTAAGCGAATTTAGCTAAAGGAAATGTGGCGAGGTTTCTGTCTATTCACAGCCTTGTGTACAATTTTGTAATGTATTTTTTAAACAACATGCTTCCAACTTGTTTTCACATTTATCTATCTAATTTTCCAAAACGATGTGGAAAATATATACATCACAACAACAACACAACACAATAAATTCTATCACTATTAAGGTGACCAGATATATTTAGGCGTAAAGTAGGACTTTTAGAACCCAAAGTAAGTACAAAGTAGTACACCATATTTCGTACAAATTTGGGTGTAAAATACATCCGGAAAAAACCAAAAAATGCTTTTTCTGTACAAAAACTATAAAATTATGTCGAGACTTCTGCAAAATACCAAAAATAGTACTCGAAAGCATATAAAGAGCAGTATATTTCATGCATCATCATTATCATTAGTTTAAACAACTTTCCCGGTTGTTAGACAAACTGAGGTGTTTTGAATCCCTAGAGTTTTAATA